>JABUQX010030369.1:0-27500 GCA_015478945.1 Trachelipus rathkii
AATAATTTTAATAATATATTAAATTATATGAAAATTTATATAAGATAATTGAACGAATTTTTCTTCAAACTAACTATCTAATAATTACTAATATTATAATCAAATTAATTTTTAATGTTTTAGTAAGTGACGAATTGGTTTGTTTGTTTTTGTTATTGTGTGCAACAGGGAGGTGAATATTTATTAGAATTGTTAGATTATAGGACTACTATATATCTTTATTATTCTTATATAAAACCTTATTTTCAATTATTAAAAATCCTAATTATTTCGTTATTAATAGATATAGTTTACAAAATTGGCAAACGCAAACATCATTTATCGGTAATCAAGCAGATTTTAGGATATATATTATGGTTTATTATAATTCCCAGTGTATGCATATGTATTTATATGTTTTTAAGCATTAAACTTTTCTTTAAAGAAAAATAAATTTCCATCGTAATAATTCGGTTCTCGTTATATTCCTAAATCTTATATATATATATATTATAGTATATATATATTATATATATTAAATATAATTATATTAATATATATATCATTTAACATAAAAATATTATTGAAAGAGGAAAATGTTATCAAATATTTTAAATATATATATATATATATAATCTATTATAATATATATATATATATATATATTATTAATAATATATATGTATATGTAATATTATCTGTTATTAGCTGTAAGATTGTTTGTGTATAACTGTACACCTATCTGCTCATGTGTGTGCAGCTGATTTGCTACTGTTTCAGCACACACATCGGTTATGCATAGCTTATTTGGAGATATAGTCAAGGAGAAGTTAAGTGTATTGGAATGTTGTTGTGTGCATATTCAGAGTAATGCATTAAAACTCGAAAAATCTCTTATAGTTCTTAAGGAATAGTAAGAAAATCGAGTGTCGATACGCATCAAATTACTCACTAATAAAAGAGTGCAGGTAAATAAGAAGAATCGGCGTCTGTCAGGCTTGTCTATCTATCTTAATGAATTTCAGAAACATGGGTTTTTTATTATATATTTAATCTTATGAAATGAAATGTTTCTTTAAATAGCTCGCTTGCAACACTTGAGAGAGACAAGAAAAAGGAGATAAAATAAAGCAAGCGAAGAAGGAAATCGAACTGGGACAGACAGTTAAGTATTAAGAAGTATTAAAGACACCATGTATATTATCTTGCCTCGCTCTAAACACAACAATATCAGTAATAAAATGTTTTTGTTTTGTATTTTAAAAAAGAACAAGTTATTATTTTATATATATCTTAATATTACTTCTTAAGCATTAACTTTACACCTAGTAAGAATTTTTTGCTTAGATTATATTTAGAATATTTATAAAAATCGTCATCATTTATATTATTTATATTAGAATATTTATTATATTAAAATCTCATATGATATAATATGTTTATTAATTATGTATTATAATATATATATATATATAGTATAATAATTTATATTATTATTATATAATATATAATTATATTTAATGAGATATTTACATTAAAATATATTATTTATGGGTAGGAACTGTACCTCACTTTATACTACTAATTTCCGTAGATCCATTCCCATCATTTTAGTTTTTAATCTCCATATATTCAAATATTTGATTTGTCATTGGTAAATAAAATATCTGGTTACAGATGAGAAATAAAGGGTTTTGAGATAGTTATATAATGCTTTTACATAAGAAATATTTTTGTACAAGTCAGCATAACAGTTAGATATTTTTTTAGTGTTAGTTTTATTAAGTTGAATTACCGTGAGGTAGAGGTTACAGATAGAAATTAGAACCTATACTGGCCCTGATATGACTCTCATAAAAAGTGGAGCTCGTGCGCTATTGAAGAAAGGTCAATCGATTAGATCGTGTATAAATTAAATCCTCACACATCGCGAATGGCCATAACGGTCATCACATGGTGAACTCGAAGCCAAATAAAACCACGTCCGTTTCCATAATTTGAGAAAAGTGCCATATTGTCCAAAACACCGTTTTGTTTCATGCAATTTTCTCGGTTATTCCATGAACTGGGAATCCTGTTTACAATGAGTACAATTATTGGCATTTCTTCTAACAACTTTGCAACAACCGGTCTCATGAAGACACTAGTAAAAAGTAGTATGATGTGTATAAATATTTACTGTTTTGCTAATAATCTTTTACAATACTAAATAATTTATTATTTACAAGATACCCTCTTTCATTGCTTTTTGATTAGTATTTGATTATGACCCCGAAGGAGAGCGCAATTCAAGAAATTAGTCGTCGTATGGAATTATAGAAAGTTGGAGAGTAGTTAAGTTGAAATTGTGCGAGATATTACAAGCGGAAGCGCAGAAATACTTTTTTATTATAGTGTGTGACTTAATATAACTACATTTGTTGTTTTTTTGTACTAACACTATTGATTTATTTTATCTAACTCTGATTTAACTATGTATAAGAAAATAATTATAAAAATATATATTTTCACTTATAATAATATTATTACCAATAATAAATACAAATTCAAAAACTAAACAATTCAATAATTTACATAATTTATCGAACATATTATATAATAATCTCATATATATATTTATATAATAATATAGATATACTATTTATATTTATTATTATATAATTATATATATATATATATATATTAATTAATATATACTATATTTAAGATAATATAATATATTATAATATATATATAATAGCTATTATATATATATTATATTAATTTTTTAACTATTATGTATATTTTTTGCGGAAAATGACCTCTACTTAGTTAGTAATCATCAAACTATTATTTTCTTTAATTATTAATGGAAGTTAACGGATAAATGAATCCTAAAATTAGTCATAAGCATTTATATTATATTTATTTACTTATTTTTATGAGTTTCATCTAAATAGTAGTAAATCGTGAAGCTGAATGTGGATTTATAATTTCGCATATGCTCGCTTTGCACTCATACTGTGGGTAATAAAGTTTCAAGTAAATCATTTAACAGTAGCAAAGAAGACGCCGAAAACTCAATCAGGACCTAGAAGGGGAATATAACGATAAGGTTTTGTGTCTATAGAGTAAGTTGCTATAGTGTATATGGAACTTGTGTGCTCTAGGCACAAGAAATAGTAGCGAAGTGAATTCTACTGAAGATAAATTCTCATGTATCTATGCTATTGCTATATAGCATTGGATTATGGAAGAAGCATGTTTTAGTCAATACGTAAGCGTCTACTTTCTAATTAGAAAGATGCGCGATAAAGGTGAGTTTATTCCGCAAGCTCTTGTAGAGAAGGGATACGAGCAGCTCGATTTTAAGGTGCATAATGTGAGATGAATTTTCTTATATATATATGAGTGAGAAGTGAAATATTTATTCGTGAAAGGCGATGAGAACGGGTTAGAAAGATTATTTCTCAGCTATACTGAAAAATCACACTCAATAGGTTGCCATTAACTAAATATATTTTTCTTCATATAGGCAGAATTCTTCATGCTTCAGTCATATCTTCAGATTATAATAGAGAGGTAAGAAATTGGTGTAGGTCCGAGTAAGAGTGAGCAATTTAATAGCGGTATATAATAAACATCTGATATATAATAGCAAAGACCTTTCCCATGGAAGGAGTCCTGTGATAGAACAGTGAGAATAAATTGTCCGAGAGTATCCTTTTGATTAATTTTTCGCACAGCTAGATTACTCCGTGTTATGTGTGTGCTCGAGTCTGAGGAGCACGAGTGTTATAAGTTTAAATGTATCTTGTGGGGAGTGTGTTGCATAAGTTGTGCTGCGACAAAAATATACTCCTTTTTTAGTGTTGTCATTTTCTTGAGTTTCAATAGAAAGTCGTAGTAGCTGACATGATCTCTTGATAATTACTCCAGGATTTTTGGGAGCAGAGATAGAGTGCGATACCAAGTACAAGATTTATGAGAGATTATATACCTTACATTTTTATTAAATAAGACGTTTTCGTGTATACACCATACTAATAAGAATAAACAATAATGTTGCATGCTATACTTAAAAGTCTATTCAATACTATTTAAACTAAACTCCACTTATAACACTTCTATATACTCTATATATATCAATTATGAACTATTATATTCACACTTAATTATATTATAAATATTATGTAATAGCTTTTATGGTAATGTTAGCTCCAGAACTGAAAATTATTGTGATACATTAGGTCGATTTGTGTAAACTACCGTTGTCAGTTCGCGAGGCTGATGATCGGAGGAGGGTCAGGAGGGGTAAGCGAAAATTAGGAAACTATTTAAGGAGATTCTTTTCGGTAGACAATGTTGTAAGCACATTGTAGTCCCTTTGATGTTAATAGTCACTCATTTAGCTGGGAGATAAAACCTTCTAAGGAAACTTTACATCTTTCATTTAATTAAAAGGTTTGTTCATACGCAATGCTATTATCCTTACATTCATATGTCCTTATTCATATACTAATTATTCCTCTATGTCCATGATGAGGGAGTGTCTAGCAAGTACGCTCTTCTTCCCTGCGAAACATGGACGAGTATAGTAGGGGACACAGATGAATAAGAGAAGCGACAGCCGGAGAAAGTAAAGACTAAATACCACTAGGAGTTATACTTGTGATAGATACATAATATTATATTTTTTAACAAATGAATTTAATGCAGAGCGGTGAAAGGAAGGGTGTTGTTCTTCGGGAAAGTGTGGAGCGAAGTGGAGGACAAGAAGATGCAGGGGTATAAGATAAAGACGAAGGACGACCAACACGAACAGTTTGGTTGCTCTAGGCAGCAGAGAGGTCCGCATGACACCGCTTGTCATATGTTTGTAGACAAAGACTAGCGAGAGACTGCATGAGAAGCGAATGACATTGACTTGAGGACCAGGTTATTCGATGTGCTAGACGGTAGGAGACATAGATAAACTAACTATATCATCACACCTCAAATCTCAACTAAGTTTCGATAGATACACAAATTACGCCTGAGGAGCCTTCTTGCTAGCCCTATTACTACCGTACTAGAGAGATAAAATTCATAAGGGGGATGGTAGTCGGATCGCCCGTCTTCCAGTTGACCAGGTAGTGGTTGAATGACAGGCCAAAAGAGCAGTGAACCCAATGTCCGTAATATAAGAGGGTATGAATCTCATATATGGTATATATATTGCTTTTTATAACTAAAATTTCATGATTGTTTATTTGAACCAACGAGCTAGTTCAATCGTTGAACAATTAGTTTATATTTTCCATCGGTATGGATCTCGTTTAGGTCCTTTGACGTTTTTTTCTCCTAGCTATTACATATCTTTATTGCAGTTTTTCTAGGTCTTGAGGAGATAATGGGAAAGGAATACCTACTCCCGAAAGGGCAAGTGCCAAATACTCGATTATAGGACGTTGACATTAGATAAAGTAACAGGTGTCCATATTGAAACATTTAGGATGCTGGATTAGGTAATATATTGCCCGTTGATTAGATTCTTTAGCTTTTTATTTAATTCTCTATAATATAATCTTATTGAGTTTTTGCTCTTCATTTCAGCACTTTGGACAGTCCGTGATGAGAGGCGAATAGAAGAATGGTAGTATGGGGAAAAAGTGTGAATCTAACCCTTCCGGAAATAAAAATTTGGAAAGCGTGAACGTTCAGCTCGTACATTTCCATAGGGACAAAACTGCCAAAGAAAGACACCAAACGACGAGAAGAGGCAGCCCACAGCGTCCTTTTTAAGCAATAAAAATGACAAGGAGAAATTTTGCATATTTTGCAATCTTGTATTATATTGTTTATTGCAGTGTTTATTATATTGTTTATTATATAATTCTTATTTCTTATTATATCACCAATTCTTATAATTCTTATAGTTGTAATTAAGTTCCTACGAAATAGGCTAACTTGCCTGAATCGCTGAGTAAATACAATGAGATTGTGTTGGTCCAGGAGACGAGAATATAAAGTGTTTGAGTCAGAAGAGACCAATTTCTATGATGGCATTTTGATGTCGTCTGGAGCATTCTTGAGTAATACATTTAGACGACACACTGAGCTGAAATTTAGGATAAATATACCATATATAGATTATCAGATCTTTATCATTTTCTCTGTGCCGATCACAGAAATATATTAAGAATGCTCCCTTTTCAAGAGATTAATGATCTACAATCTATACAATAGGTTAGTTGGTCTCACTCTAGCAAGAGGGAAGAGGATACTCTCTATTGTATGAACGTTTTTCGTCTATCTATATAGTGTTACTATATGAAGTCTAATTTCATTTTTCGTATATATATTTTTGAATTAATTTTGTTTGAGTATTTATTATTCGTCTCATACCATATGTGATTAGCTTATTCTGACTATCAATAACGCTATACCCTATTCAGAAATTGCGCGTATACCCCATTTCCTTTCTGTCAAATATCGATAGAAGAGTCTTTGACTGTACAGGAGTGTTTTCAACGTATATAAACAACACGGAGTTGTGGAGACTTAAAAATGAGAATAAAATAGCGGGACGCATTTGTATAACGTATAAAGGAAATGCATCTTTCACTCCAATCTTGGGGTTGAAAGAGGAGGCTTACTCAGGGAGAGCAATTACGATATCAGCACATTTATAGTTTCGTGGCTTTCACGTCCAGTGATAAACAGTAATAAGATTCTTCATGTGGTATTTGTTTGTTTATATTATACGATCACTAGGTCCTCGAGGAAGCTTAAAGAAGCTCATCATATATTATAGCTTGTTTCACAGCGTTGAATTGATGCTTGATCGCATTATCTTACGACAGTTGGATCTATGGCGAAGAAATTAAACAAATTTAGTTGTGATTTTGAATATAGTTTCGTCTACTACAATAATTAGTTTAGCGGTATAGAGATATGTATTTTGGTTATAGGCATAGTATGCTCTTTGTTTTAGATCGATAAATCTTTGTGTATACTTTAAAATATTGATTTGAGAAGTTAACGGAGGATAAAGTTCGGAGGATAGAGCTAATAGTCAAATCTCATAACCGTAGTTATGTACCATAAGTAGAGATTAAGTAGGCATCGTGTATACTATTATGAAAAAATTAACGAAGGAATGTGATCTCCCTAGTTTATCAGCCCTCCCAATCATAACGAGTTGAGAAAGTTCATGATGGAGTAAGAAATAGGGTAAACTTCTTCTATTTCTCTCCCCGGGAGCAATGTTCTTCATAGTTTTCGTCGATCAGGAGAGAGATCAGGAACGACATAGAGACATGTGATGATAACACGGAAAGAAAACAAGTGGGTCAATACTTACGTAGCTCTCTTATATTAGTAAAGCTATTAACTGATATCTTTTAACTAAGGCCCAATTCACTAGAGAGTAAGAAGTAGAAGTAACCGAGAAAATCAACCACTAGTTGGATACGTCTCTGAAAAGGCTCTTTTCTTATCTTGTTTGATACTTTTAAAAGCAGCACGTATCCAAGAGAAATTGCTTTGGAGTGTGTTGAAGACTTTATTTATTTTTCGGGAACGTAAGTTTTTATGCCTTTGATGAAACTGCTTTGCACTGTAAAGTTTATTGGAGGTCAGATGATCATCCACGAAATAACGTTGAAAAGAAGCCAAAGCTAAAAATGAATATTTTACGTTTGTACGATATTAACTTGAAATCTGATTTTATCTAGATTTTTGAATATTTCAATTCACTTATACTATCGCTTACGCAATTACAAGTTTTTTGCTTGCTATCACTTTGTTGGTTTGGAGAGCAACCACGTGCCAGGTTGAGAATCGATATTAGAGTCGTTTTTCTGCATTTTGTCGAATTTGTGGCAACGCAGCATTTCTTCTCGATTACACTGAGAGGGGCTGTCATTTCTAAGAATGATCAGTAGCTAGGCGATGATGAGTTAACTACTTAGTGCAAATTGACAGGCCTGTCAACGGGTCGCCTTTTTGCGGGATCCTCTAGCTAGGGTTCACAAATCTTCTGTAAACCCGTCCTTCCTTCCTCAAAAAAGAAGCCGTTTATTCAATCTTAAATAAGTCTAAAGAAATAGGAGCTGGGAGTTGTATGCTAGGACTTTAATATTCATTTATAAGCCTTACTACCTCTTATCTATTCAACCTTTTTCTCATCTATGGACTCCAGAATTATTTATAACAAATTGGATCAAGAGATCGAAATTGGAAAATTGGATTTATGAAATAATCAATATCCTATATTTTCAAACGCTGGTTTGAAAGGGTACTCAGTTCTGTACTCCAAATAGTTATTCTTATATCATCATATATCTCTATGTTATATATAAATATATATATATTTGAGCTTAATATATATACTTACTCTATTGTAACGCAGAAACGAAAACTTGCTTCTTGTCGTTCCTTTTATTTTTTTTTCAATGGTATATTACCCCATTCAATGTATTTTTTTTTCTTGCGTTAATTCTCATTATTTAATCTATTTATTATATTTTATCAATGCTTAATCCTATGCACCAATCTTCTATCATCGAAGATAAGTGAGAGCCCCCTATTCAAATTTTTCATATTATTTCGCACCTGACGAAAGCGAAACAGAAATGGAGACGAATTCGAATAAAAACTATTCTTGTACAGCTCAATATTTACTGTGATTCCACATTATTCTATTATTTTTTGTATATTTTTTATTTTATATTTGTGCGGAGGTCTTGCGTAAAAGTTTTATTATTTAAGTGATAATCAAATAATAAAAAAATATCAGTATAAGCAAAAGACTAGGAGAGTGGACCTAATCCATTTAATTTCATTGCTCTATATCTTCTAATTTTTAACTTGGTATTTTTGATGGTAGAAGGATCAACTTTTAGATCTTCAGCTTTTAAAGTCTTGCTTGCCGATCATGTTTTGCTGTTTTTTTTACCTTCACAATAAAATGAGAATAATTCGCTATTATTCCACTTAAAATATAATATTTTTATGTCTGATATTAATCACTTGAGCCATTTTTATATTTTAACCCTGGACGAGTGTAGGGAACGTATTCGAAATGGAGGTTGAAGACTTCACTTTAAATATCTTTTCACTCTATCTCGCACTCTACTCTACCAAAACCGCAATTATTTGTTAGATACTCTTGTACCTTCAGTTGTTCTTAAACAGTTAGTGTGCTTTTGAATAAACAACTATATATACTGATAAACTATTATTATACTATTATGTTAGTATATTATCTCTATTAAAGTAGTAAAATGATAGTATAAATAGTATATCAGTATAATTATAATATATATTCTAAGTATTATATCAGGTGACGGATCAGACTAAAAAAATCTCATACTTTCATTTCTAGGAAAAGAAATTCGAAAAGAAAATTTTTTTATAGAAAACAATGCGGTCTCTGGTGTTAAACTTTAATGACACTCTCACGAAATTATTTTTCGTCCTTCCTTTTCTTGATATTAAGAAGAGGATTATTTTTTGAGTATATAGTGTTTTATTTATCTAATTATATAGTTAATATTATATATAACAAGAATGAGTCGCGCACCATCCAATAGAGCCTATAGATTATTATTGTATATATAAATGTCAGATAACACATATATATGAATAAAATGTAATTCTATTTAAATATAAGGAGTTTAAAATTGCGAAATAGTAATATACCCTAACCTTCGTTGCGCTAACCCTTCAGCTGCTCTCATCTTTTTATGCCTTTTTCATTCTTCTCACCGTTCTTATACGCACTCGGCTTCACAGTATAAGTAAGATGCAGCGACCCGAATCTTATGGGTTCATCCTTCTTATTTGTAGGCTGCCAGACTTGCGGCTCTGGGGCTTGTATTAAAGTGGACTCTTTTCTGTGGGCCTCACCGCTTCCACGTTCTTCGCTATATATATTAATAATATATCTTTTCCTGAATTGCCTTCCTAGTCTGCAGTATAAATTAAGTTACCATCGTCGTGTAAAGAAAGTATATTGTTGGCAGTTTTGCATAATGAGAGTCCTTTCTGAAATATGTTGTTTGTGCCTCAAGAGCACGCTACAATTATCTTGCGTTGTCTCATTGTTAAAATAAATTTGTCGTTGTAGATGTGCCTGTATTTTGTACTAGAGTCTCCCTTTGTTTCGTAGTATAACCGATAGATATATTATATATATATTACTCTCATGCTGATATACTATGATGAGGTCCTGCTAAGCTACATTCTGTGTTCTGCTATTCTTATACTTATGTATGAGCGTATATTACAAAGCTAATGCGGACTCGTTCTCAGTGAGAACTCTACATCTCGCGAGCAGGCAAACTATATACTTTAAGACGTGTCGGTCGATTTACCTCCTCGGGGCGTGTCTTGAATGCAAGTGTCATTATGACAATATTGGCCACTGGCGAATACGCAGAGTATTTCTCATAGCCTACCTGCCGAGACTTCTTCTGAGAGTACTCACTTAGATGTATGCTTTATAAGGTGCTCTTTATTGTAGTTTTTCATCTTTCTCGATGTCGACGTAGACTTGGGAGTAAGAATTCTACCCTTTTCCATTACTGCCTGATCCTCGGTTTGTGGGAAGGGCTGAAATTGGATTGGATAAATAGTGCAGACTCTTGTACCTCAGTCTCGGTTTTTTTGCTCTTATCTTTCTATGTTTATCTAATCAGCACTGTAAAAAACAAAATTTCTCGGACCCAGAAATCTTACTTACCTTCTATATGAGACGAACTTGATAAAACTTATTTTGGTTTCTTTAATTCTTTCTTGTCCATAACTTCTCTCTCTAGTGCGTTAATTTTAACAGCTCCTTGTCTCCTTTCTGTCCTGTATACTTCCCTTAATAATTAAATTTCTTTCTTTTTATATCTGATACATTAGTGGCTCCTAGCAATTATTGACTTAGACTCTCTACTAATCTAGTACGACCATTTTAAAAATTAATTGCCCGGCGCTAATGATTTATTTTCTACAATCCTGACACAATGATTTCTTTTATATTTTCCTTTTGTGACTTCATCTCCCATCATCATAGTCTAATATGAAAAGCTTACTCTTTTTAGTTCTGAATGATAGAGTTGGAAATTTTTAAAATCCAACACCTTCGTTATCAACATGAAATTAGCTTTCTTGCTCTCAAACAAAACTCCTAAAGGTTCATAGATAGCTAACCTGTGATAATTCTCCATTAAGGTTTAATTTTTTGGATAAAAGTATGAAAATGGGAATGTTTCTATCACTCTATAGCTGACAACTCCATCATCGATCTTGTTAACGGTACTCTAATCAGATACCATTAATGTTTTACACTAAAGTTGTTTTTATTAATTACTCTATTTTTAGAAGGGAATGGAATTTGTACAGCAGTCTTATATCATCTTCTTCTCCCTCTTTGTTTTCTCTACAAACATTTAGGGGGGCTTGGCTCCCTCTGAGCCAAGCGTTGCGTCCTCGTTTTCTCCTTTTCTTTCTCTCTCTCCTTCGCCTTCTCTTTCACCTCTGCCTCAATTTTTTATTTTTATCTTCATCTCTCCCATTTGCTCACTTCTCCTTCGTTCTCTTTCCTTCCTTCTCTCGCGTTTTATTGGAACAGCGTATTTGCGCCCCTCTTTCTAGGGTTGTGGCGAGTATAGGCTTCTTTTTTAAGCTGGAGAAAAGGTTTACTCCGACTGTTGTGGCATCTCGCATCGAATCTTTCATACCCTTCTCTCATCTCCTCTGAGACTGAGGTTACAACGACTCGCCGCACTTGCAATTCGTGTCTGGACATCCTAAATGCTGAATTTAGTAAAAATTATTTACTAGACCAATTCGGGTTATGTAGGGTAGTGGAGTCTTGTTAATATACAGTTGGTAAAGATTGGATGCGTGCATAGCAATTATTAAATAATTTTTATAACCAAGGTATTTAAATGAGATGAGAATCTATATTGGCCTATATTGCAGATAATTTTGAAGACAAGTTACAATAATGTTGGCAGCTTAATCGTAGAGAGAGTGTAAAGATTTATCTATTATAGAAATGAGAAACTAAATTTCATTTTTTGAATAGTGTGCTTCTAAATTACACAGAATTAAAATGGTATGTCACGAACTCAAACCAGGATAGATAGTTAATTGCAAAAATTTTCAGATCATAATAATGTAAAATTCTATGTATAGAAATATAAGTAACAATCTAACTTAACAAAAGCAGTACTCCTGAAATAAACAATTTACGATTATTATCTAAACTTAAAAGCGTAAAAAGAAAAAATCTACAAAATTTTTTGTTTAACCTTATTTAGAAAATTTGTACCGTTCAATGTAGTTGAGCGTATAAAAAAAATGAAAAAAAAAAACCAGTTCTGTAGCGTGTCCATATATAACTTTTCGTTTCGAGTCAATGCCTATGTGCATGTCTAGTGCTGAAATCATATGGTATTTGCTTGCACGCACTCTGCAAACCTTGCACTTCTGTATAACCTAATGAGAAGTGCACAGTCAATGTCAACCTATTCACATACACATGTCGCCATAGTATTATTAATACTATATCTTTTATTACTATTTTTATATTATTTATTATTATCAATATAATATATATAATTATATATATACTATTGATTACTTTCTGAATTTATAGATTCATATATATGGTAGGAATATATATATATTATATATATATATAGATTTATATAGATAAATCAATATGTAATCTTGAAATGTGGGAATTGATTGTTTTTTATTGGATTACTTATTTTTTCTTTTTTTTTCATATATTTTAAAAAAAAAATAATTAAAATGATATATTTAATGCAAAGCGCTACATTAAGTATACTGGAATTAATAACATAAATGTAAAACGTTACAAACTAGAGTCATTTTAGAATCAAACGAAACAATAAACAAGAAACTGAAAAAAATTTTTATTTGTTTTATCTCTACTACTGTTAGATTCTGTTTTCTATTAGGTGTGTTTCGAGTGGGAGACTTTATTTGTCCTTTTGCGAAACTCCCGAAGAATAAACGGTCTTGGGCTCAATTTTGGCTGCACGTTCTCCACAAATTTACACCCTTATACTGTAATGTCTCGCGAATGTGTGGATTTTGTCAACTATATATGACCGTATGTGTCGTTCCTTTAGCACACCAATATATAATAGAGTGTACATACGTACGTATTGATGATATAATAATACTCTAAATATGATTATACTTATATATATATTAATAAATATTAGATATATATATAATAGATAATATATAAGATATATATATATATATACTATTAGTATATATAAAGTTATATACCATCACTATGTAAACATACTTATACCAATAGATTTATGAGAATTTTCAAAATAATTAAGATAATAGAGCATATATAAAATTTATTTTAACAGCAAAAATTCTTACCTTTATTCCAAAAGGATGTTGGAAGCCAATCGTAATTTAAGATTTATTATATAACTTTGTATCTATCCTTTTTAAGAAATACAAAACAGAAACTCTTGTACCTGTGATTTATGGACGGGGAAAAGGGTCAAGTATTACTTTTCTCTATTTTTCACCGATGAGGCGCTGATATGCCATCTTCTTTGTGAGTTTGTCTTATGAACTCCTGTGGTCAGGTCCGGTGAGCAGGAATCCGTTTTCTGTTCAAGCGTAGTCGTTAGCGACGCAGGCAGACGTTAGATATTTGTGGTCTGTGCGATCTTTGCTCTTTCCAATTATGTTCTCTTGTATGTACAACGGATACCTTATTTCCTTACAATATTTACGCCTACGTGAATAGGAATCGTGGCCGCGTAGTGTCACAATAATCATTTATATTATACTTAAGTATATTATTTTATCTATTATATATTAGTAGTGAAGACTAACATTTTGAGCTTTAATTTACCACGTATATATTATATAATAACTCTATATTATAATGGTAATATTTATACTAATTAATATAATTATAACTATAGTCTAATATTGTACTAATTATTTATTATTTAATATATTGACTGAATTTATTTAGCTCTAATTTTGTGGGACAGCATACTAACGATAATGCATATAATCCTGAAAAGTGTTATTAATAGAAATATTTAAGCAGAATATATCTATCTTTTATTTCAATAATTCAAATATTTTCACATTATTGTTTAATATTAATAAGATTGCAGTTACACCTTATTAAAAGATAAGATTGAAATTTTAATTATTTAAGTCCGTTTTAAATACAAGTTTTCACAAAACTGCTTTCTTATTAACTACCTGAAATTATAATTTTATTAATTCTCATTATTCAAATAATTAAATTCTTAATCGCATATTTATTTAAAAATGTGTATTAACGTTTCATTAATTCGAGAGATTGATCTTTGTTCCTTTCTCGATTCCTTGAGAGATACTGCCAAATGTTCGATTTCTGGTGGAGGCCCTTTTTTCTCTAGCTGTTTATTTATATGTTCGGAGATTTAGCCTAGGTGCTCTTGCTCTGCAGGTTCGCTTGCGCTTCAATGAAAGGGAGGACACGCATATTTAGCGTTATAATCTCTTATTTATTCGGAATTCTTGTGTGAGATATTTAGCTATTTTGACATCGAAACCTACTGCGACAACAGAGCATTCTTAGCTGATAACTTCTAATTTATGGATGAACCGTGCGACAGGTTTCCAAAGTTCGCTCCTGCTTATGATTTTTGTCACGGTAACACCTTTTCTTTATACAATAAAGGCGTATTGAATATGATGATAAAATTACCGTCGTCTTTATTTCCCGACTTGATTTCCATCTCAAGAGTTTTTTTTTTTCAAGCCTCAAAGGACTATTATATTTATTTGGAATATTTTGTCTATTTTCAAGATTTTACTCCTGCATTATTATTTTTTTGTCCCCGACCGTAGAGTTTTTCAGATTTATAATTTTTATTTTTTATTTTTTTTTTTTTTTAGGAGAATTGCTTTTTATGCGCGGAGGATGGGACGCGAATGTTAGCGCACTGATTCTTGTCCTTTATGCGAGTGGAAGGTATAGTTCAATTAGAGCATGAGCCAGCAGATGCTTCTTTTTGTCATCCGGCGACGCCGTGAAAGGAAGCAGGCGGAGGGTGTCGCTTACTGTAAGCTGGAGGCTATGCAAAACACTTCTTGGCTGTAGCGTTCGTATTGTGGAATCTATCCTTCTTAATAAGCAAAGGAATTCTGCAAAATTTTTCTTGTGCTGCTTAACTCGCTTATATTTTAAACAGTAGTTGAAAATATATGTACCAATATTCCACTTGTTCATATTCTTTTTATGAATCATGAGTTTGGGTTCGTGTGATCTATAATAGCAAATGGTTCTGTTTTGGGTTTTTTTCAACTAATTTTTTATTTCGGTTCCTGCAGATCTCTCTCTTCTATAGACTTAATCTCCGCTAGTGATATGAAGCTGAATGGGTTCTACTCAAGGGTGAGAATTCATGGCAGCTCCAGCTGTCTTTAATAGGTCTTTGCTTATAGTATTATACAGATACATCTTAAACAACTCTATTGTCTCGTTAAGGTTTAACTTCTATTGCATTAATGATGAGGACCATTCTAGATAATTAAAGTAAAGATTAATTAAAATAATTCTTTCTGAAGCAACAGGGTACGATGATGAATCAGAAGCATATAACATAACTATATTGATAAAATGTACATGTACATTTTGCATAGAAAAATAATGGCATTAAATCTAATTAACCAAAACCATTCATTCTACAACCCACAATAAACAATTTCACATTAATATCGTAGATACACATAAAATGTACCGTAACTACATCATAATACTGTATTTCACACTAGATGAATAAGAGACAACAAAAAGAACCTAAGAAAGATAAATGCTATCCACATCATACATCCTTAACATCTTAAGTTTACCTTATGTCCTGATTTATACATTTTAATAATATCGCTATCTTATCTATCCGTACTTTAGTCGATCGCCCTATCAACGTACTTAACTACGTATTTCCTACCCTTATTCTCTTGGACGTTTATATTCAAATCTATTTCATATTTCACCTCATCATTCCTTCCTTCTACTACTTAATTATGTATCTATTATTATGATTTTTATTATCTATTTTCCTTTTATTGATGATCATAGTATAATATACAAGCACCAACATCACTCTCGAATCCAAATGCAGCATTGGGATATTTTGTTAAATTATTGCTCGGTTTTGCTGTATTTAGTTTAATGGAAGTCACATCCATTGACTCCTCAAAAAAACCTCCAAGATAAAGGGAACACATTTGCACCAAACTATACAGATTTCCGTTTAGACGTTTATGTGCGGTGAAAGTCACACTCGGTTATAAAAGTAATGCTGTGCCACAAATTTACGTCGTATAACGCATTTCTTTCCATTTCTGACATTGGCAAAATAGATACTGTATTTCTTCCGGTTTCTCAATGATTTGGCATTCCTACGAGTGCACTTTGAGGACTAGTCAAGTTCTTTAACTCTATGCCTTTCCTGAGAATTCTTGATTGGCAATAGATCAAGCTTTAATCATCTTGGAGCTGCACAAGTTGTACCCACTCTGTTCTTTGACGATTGTATACACTGTCACATATTATCTGGTGTCCTCTAATATTATTTTTATTTAATAATATAATGTTAATTATTATTTGATTATATTAATGATTAGGTATTTTAAGATATATTCACTATTTACCACCATACTCTGTTATTATATTTCTATTGATATATATATTATTAGGATTATATATATTATATTTAGATATATTACATCAAATATATTCTATATATAAAAAATTAATTACATAATATTAGTATTCAATAAGAGTAATGTATTTATATATATTACTAATAATATTTTTATATTAATATATAATATTAATTCAAGTTATATTTAGTATATATACATTATATTCTATATGTATATGATTCCCTTATGAATCTTCTAATCCATTACTTATTCTATTTGGTTTTCTCTATACAACTGTCTGTACCTACGTATTCATGTGTAGCATGCCATATCGGCTTCTCTAATCGGTGAAATCCAATGTTGGTTCGTTTAATATAGCCCGTAAGGTGATTACGGAGTTTTTCAGCCTATGTCCTTACTGAAGTGAGCTCAGCGTTCCGCTCTTTATAGTTTACCATTTATACCCGCTGTGACCTCACCCTATGCAAGGCGTAGATCAAGCCGCGCCCTAATCGGTTTCTTCACCTATGCCTCGCAGTGTGATCTGTAACACGTTATACTGGTGGCCTGTTTTGTGGATTTCACTGTGTCTACTCGGTGTCTCACGCCCAAGTTTTGTCTTTCCTTACTATTAATTTTCTAATTAGATTGCATTCGTGCTGTATGCTATTAGCTGTATAAATATTATATTATAAGATTGTAATAGCTATTGTGTATAATACTGATTTATCATGTTACATCCTATTATATTTTCGAATTTTCTGCATATCGTGATCTTCTTAATCTCTTTTGTCCTTGATTTTATCTTATGATTTATTTTTTGCCATATCCTACATTTTTACTGTATTTTACGATATAAACGTCTTGTTTTTTAAGACCTGTCGTATCAATGTTATTTTCGAACCTTCACCATAGATGCGTTACATTTATCTACATAATGTACGTATAGTTAGCAACAATTATCTACGTAATATTATATCTATTATATTCTAAAATTGTTATATAGTGTTATCTTCGACGAAATGTATATTATATAATGAGCTTTATATGTAACTAAAAGTAAATCTGCTTCCTGGAATGGTGCTTCTATTAATACCATTTCTTTACTATAGCATAGTTTATATACGTATATTCTTATTCTACTCTTCACTTTTTTTTCTGCTATTGGTCATATTATTCAGTAAGAATCTAATTGTTGTTCCACGTAGTGTAATGATAGCATTAATTCTCAGTTACCGTTAGTAAGCCATTCTTGTAGAGTCCTTATTTCTATCCTATATTCAAACTGTGGTTTCTCTCGTATAAATATCTCTATATTATTTCTTCAATGTATTTGTATTAGCTGATTTATTTATTTATATATAATATTATCAGCGACCAAAGAGAAATCATTAAATACATATTTACATTACTGTATACTTATTTTTCAACATTTATTTGATGGTATTTTTCAGATTTATTCAATTTTTTTAATATTTAAGTTTTTTATACTATAAATATTTGATTTCCACTAGGTCTTTTAAACTCCTAACCAGATGACTGAATAAACTCAACTTAATTGATTGAGAGATTTTTGTAACATTTCGTTTCTGAGTCAATTTTACCAAAGATGATGAAAACGTCGGGTATTAAGACCTAAGCGAAACCAGGAATGTTCGTCCCAATCAATGCATCACTCGTTTCGCTTGGTTAGGCGAATTACGCAGTGTGTGGCCGCTTTAAATAAAGAATTTTTAAAATATTTGCATAGTATGCGGCGCGCGACCACAAACTAGTTTCCTCATTTCATACTTCCACCTGATATAAAGGGTTACACCCTTTTCATTAAAGTGAAATTCTTTAATAAACCAAAACAACAAAAATTGCAAAATATCATTATATGTCCTACTAAATATTATTTATATATCTTTAATATTTATAGTTTATTATAATAAATATCTGTAATTATTTGTAATACGAAAAGTAGTATTTGTATTAATTTTTTTTTGGAAGATCATGAAATGTAGATGCGCCATTTTTTAAAGCATTGTATAATTGTAGAAGCTAATGTTAATGTGAGGAATATTTATTCTATCATATTTGGCGCAAAGCATTGCAAAAGAGTTTGATGCGTCAAATATATCAAAATAATAGTTGGGTCAGTCATGGTTTCCCCCCTAACTACATAGCATAAAGACAAACGCCAGAGGCAATAAAAAATAAATCAATTAAGGCAAAGACACAAAATATACTTTCACGTTAGACTAGTATGCCTTAACTGACCTTTTTTTGGAAGGTTATGCACTTTGGGACTGCGTTAGGGAAACTTGAGTAGAAATATTCGAATTAAAGTAGACACTGAGTTTCATGTTTAGTGGCATAGTTCTTATTAAATCAAACTAATCGGTTATAGATTACATATACAGACTTGGATACCAACTGACTCACACTTTACAATCTAGTTACATATAGGCAGTCTCTATTTATTTGACGATAAAAAAAAAAAAAATACAAAGTCAAATTATTCATTAATAGATGGATTTAAATATTATTAAATATATTATTTCAAAATTCTCAAGTAGAAAAAAAAAACTCATACATATATATTGCTTTGTATTAATGATGGACTTAATATAATTATGTATATATAACCTTAGTGTCTCACGTTTATATATTTATTATATATTATATTCTATATACAAAACTCAAATAATATTAATATTAATAACTTATGTAGTTATTGATAAATATTCCAAGTTTAATTCAGTTACCTTCGATACTATAATAACCTATATGTCTCAGTTTATATTATTAGATATAGATATATGATATATATATATTATTATGTTTATGTTATACTCATATTACCTTAATCATATTAGTATCTAAAAGGTATAGACTTCACATATAATTAATAGATATATTATTTAAATGATATTTGCATTAGAAAGAGCTTATATATTAATGTTAAGTTTTTACAACTAATATTGAAAGAAGAGTATAGTATAGTATAGCATCAGTTATCTGTTTAAATATAATTAACATTGCATACGAAACGTAATGTAGTATGGAGGAAATTATGATTTTTGGAGTTTACTACAGAATGTGTTTCCCTTAGCAACAGTCGTTTTGAAATGGTTATGGGAATATAAACGAGTTGATCATTTCCAAATCAAATGCATTATACGTTATTTTATGGACTCTTTCCACTATTCAAATGAAAAGATGTCGAATTTATGTTTTGGTATTGTAGTTTAGTCTAACTGTGCAAATTCAAAAAATTTCCAGGAGATCAATAGGAATGTAACGTAGAGGGAAGTGAACGTTGAATACATATTTGCGAATCAACATTGTTTTTTGAAAACAAGAATATATCGCATGGACTAATGATGTTAGATTCCCATTCAATCGCTATGATGAATAGAAAGACTTACTTTAAATACGTTGGAAGGTAAGTATAAACTTAAGGCAGTTCTAAAATATAAGACATAATCGATAATAAAATATAATAACATGACATTAAGTTAGCATATTTCGTCATTATTCTTTCAGTTGAATCCCGATAATCATAAAAGAGGAGGTTAGATAAATAGATAAATAATAATGATGATGAGATATAAATACATAAATGATAAAAATTAAATAGACTATGGAATTACACATCATAATCAATCATAATTGAATCACATAACTTAATAGAATAAATATAAAATGATAACTCAATATAAATCATTCATTAAATGTTGATTATGCCAAAGTAAACTAGTAAAGGGGAGGTTGGCATTGATTTGAGTCATTCTATTCTCTTAGGAAGTCTTTGTTGTTTTTTTACTTTCCTTCATATGATCTTAACTGTTGAGAACTATAGTAAAAACATGGTCGAATCCTAGTTTTACCTAGCCATACTATGAGTCGTGTACTGTAAGTATCTTAATATGGATAGGAAATAGTAGTCAATGGGCATGCTCGTATATGTGGTGGGTTTATGGAATGAATGGAGTTTTGTTTAGGTTTAATTGTGTGAATTATTTTCTCATGCATCAGAAAGGAGTTAGTAATCTCGGTGTTAGTACATTTCTACTCATATAGGGTCTATCTCGGATATCATGGATACACTTATTATGATATGTCATTGTCAATCGTCTCCTTAATGACCTGTACCGCCTCATCGGCGAAGATCCTCTAGGCACACATATAGTAGATTTTAAATTAATTTTACTCGCTTAGCATTGGTTAATAATTTTTATCTTTCTCTGGAAGTTTATATAGGCTTAATCGACCACGATTTATGAGGGTTAACTCCTCCATAAGTATCAGAAATGTGGGATCATGCATATTAAAAAGTCAAAAGCAAGAACGAAACTTCATTCGTGGTCAAGGAGCAATAATGATCTCACACGCACACGACGCATTAGTAGTGGAGAGAGCAAGACCGTTTGGTAGCGTAAATATAGTTAGTGGTATTGATTTATTCACGAGGAATCGGATATCAGATATTCTGAAATCGGCCTAATCGGACAGAAATGACTTGTAGTGTGAATGGGATAATTTTTACAAGTTTCGTTGTTTTCTCTCAGTCTAACACATTTACTTTTTTGTTTTTATTTCCTGTCTTTATAACTTACAAGCGTGCCTTATAATTAACATTTGAATCTTATCTTTTCTGATGTAATATCGAGATAAGGAAGAGGAGTGAGAGATCTCTCTATAGTATATACGCTATTAACTATATAATAAGTCATTCATTACGTAATTGTATAACAGAACAAAAACAAGATGAGTATTATATATATATTATAAATATAGGATATTTACTGAAAAACTAAAGGTGAATAATTTAGTCTATCATTGAGTATGTGTGACGGCTTCGAAGTTCCTCTCCTACATAACATTAAACATACCGCAACACACAAGAAAGTATTATTCATACTACTATATATATATATATATACTTAGTCGCAGATAGTCAACATTAATTAATGATGCCATGTGTGTGACTCATACTTGCGAAAATGATCAAATAGCGATATATAGATCATACATAACATTATTATATATCTTTTATAATTTAGGGAGTAAATTATACGAGTTATAACGATAAGAAATTCTACTTAGATTAATTAATATAAGCAGACATTTTTATTATATTATATTTTCTTATTTTTATGTTTATTAATAAATTCGATAATTAAAATTAATTAAATCCAAATTTATCAAGAAAGTCAATTGAAATGAAATTCCATTAACTATTATAGCAAAAGATAATGCATCATAAAATATCAATATATCAGTCTAAATTTTCTTTGAATGTCAATTATGGATGTTAACTTTAAGAAGTTATCGTATTTAATGCTCATGAATATGTACAAGCAATGATTATGCAGTGTTTAAAATTATGCTCATAAATATCGATTTATAATGAAGTAATATTTGGAAGGCAAATATACAGCGATAAATATAGCAACCTCTTCAATAACAGTTTATGGCTTAACAAACAGGATGTTGGACGTCCAAAGACTCGTCTTGTAAAGAGAAGGAGGTTAATATGTCTACATTGGAAGGGGGCAAATATCAGCGATAAATAGTAGCAACCTTTCAATATCATGATATTTTTAATAATTTGAGGAAAATTTAGGAGCTGAATTACACTGGTTAACATTATATATTATTAATTTTCGCTCTCCGAACAATATTAACTAATAGGTGTTACAGCAAGGAATTAGAAAATCTAAATTGATAAACTAATAATTTGGAGGAGGAGGAGGAGGAGGAGAAAGAATAGAAGGTCAAATCAAAAGAAGGTGAATGAATAGAAAAAGAGGAAAAGGAGTTAAGTGTAGGAAGAGTAATAGGTGAAGATTTAGAAAGAAGACTGAAAAGGAGGAGAGGATGAAGAAGAAAAAAAAGATGAACAGGAGGAGGAGTAAAAATAAGTAAAAATAAGGATGAGAAAGAGAAGGTGGAATAGGAGTGGAGGAGAAACTCAGGGTACATTCAGTAATCTCAAAATTAAAGCGTAGCGCACGATAAACAAATGAATCAAAAAAACAATCAATGAACAAAAATGCAAACAATTTAACCAAAATCTACGGTTTTAGCTGAAATCTATAGAAGCAACTTTATTAGTATTATTAAACTGCCCAGAAAGGTTGAAAAGATTAAGCCAGAAGAGGAATCTGGGTAAAATTGTTACTAAAACAGGGACCAGGGTTCAGGAAATCGGGTACCAGGTACCACAGACCAGGATAGGAGTCCCAAATCTTCTTGCTCCTCTGCACCTAAGGAGTGAAATGTTTTAAATCCTGCCTTCACGATTTCAATAATATCCACTTTCAAAATAAGACTTCCCTTCATTTCCCTCTAGAAAATCGGAAAAAGATTACGACGTGAATATAATGGAAGGCTTAAAATGGACTGCAAACTAACCTCAATATTCCTATTATATATATATATATATATGATAATATATATATATATATATAATAATTATTATATATATATATTTATATATATATATATATTATATATATATATATATATATATATTATATATATATATATATATAATATATATATATATTAATTTATATATACATATATATATATATATATATTATATTTATATATATATTATAATATATATATATTTATATATATATATTATATTATATATATTATATATATATAATATACTCGATATATATATATATATATATATATATATATAAAAAAAATACCTTTTAACGTGATTCTATTCGCTTTACAGATTGTTAACCGGGGGGACCACAGGAAGAATATAGTAATATATATTATATTATTATATCTATTATAATATGATATATATAATATATATATATATATGATATATATATATATATATTATATATATATATATATATATATATCTATACAACTTGCCAGGAAGGGCTTTCGCCTGTCAGTTGTCAGGTTCTCATTCTGGCCGAAACTCTAACTAGAATACTCTAGAAACATTTCCAAGCGGCTTAGTGGTTTTCCAAACACAATTCTCGAGTTTTAAACACTCTCAGGTAGTTTTTTTTGGCCCTTTCGTAGAACTGACCATCTTCTTGCTCTCTAGATGAATTGTGCTTCTAGGCGCACAGAATCCAACGCTGGTCCAAGAGTAAAACAAGCAAAAGGAAAGGACCGGGGTTGCTAGTCTGTCGGCCTATAACCATGCAAAGGAATATCTTATATGTTCTGATCTGACCGCGACGAAACATCCAATCTTCTTTGAGCACAATATATATATAGTATATATATAGTATATATATATTATAATATATTATATATATATATATATATATATATTATATTATATATATATATATATATATAATATATATATATATATATA
This sequence comes from Trachelipus rathkii, assembly GCA_015478945.1. Taxonomy (NCBI): domain Eukaryota; kingdom Metazoa; phylum Arthropoda; class Malacostraca; order Isopoda; family Trachelipodidae; genus Trachelipus; species Trachelipus rathkii. The sequence continues at coordinate 24,017 of JABUQX010030369.1, forward strand.
TATATATATTATATATATATATTGTAATATTTATATATATATTTATAAATATATATATATATATATTATTATTATATATATATATATTATCGATATTTACATATACAATAAATAATATATATATATATATAGTATATTATATTATTATATATAATTATAGAGAGAGAGAGAGAGAGAGAGAGAGGAGAGGACAGAGAGAGAGTAAGATGTGAAACACAGAGTAGAAACACGGAGAGGGCGATAGATTGAAAGCAAAAGAGAGAGAGAGAGAGGAGAGAGAGAGAGAGAGAGAGATGAGCAAATTTGTATCACGTTTTTTGTTTCTCGATAATATAATTTAAAAATAAAGATTAATTATGTAACCTGAGACGTGGAATAAACGCATTTCAACGGTGCCCAAATTTTTAATTGCAAAATTGCCACATTTATTTCAATTATAAAGAAAAACAATCAACGAAAAAAGAAAAAATCTGATATTAACTAATATAAATAAATGTTTCTTGAAATGTAAAAAAAAACAACAAAAATCACTTTTTTTTAACTTCCACACTAAAATTAACTTAAAATTATGTTTCCTTATTATATTACATTCGTTTTTTTTTTTGTTTTTTTAGCTCACATCTCACGGGCATGATAAAAATAACTCTGGGAAACTTTTATATTTAGTTTCTTTTCCTAGAATCCGGACTAGGGATCAACCTTGGGCGTTGGCCATGCGACTCTGTGCTCTAGTAATGAGCAAGTCGCGCTAGTCAGGTGACTTGCAAAAGGACGCCGCCTTTGGTCCTAGACTATCTTCTCTCATTACTAAATTGTTAAACAGCAAGTTTTAACAAGCTGAATAAGGCATCATATCGATATATATACCATTACTTCGTATCATTATTTATCTCTCTTACTTCCACGATATGACATCATTATAAGCAAATATTCTATAGAAGAACACAGCGTAGAAAGGAATATCTATAACAAGGCTAGAAAGCAAATTACAAATCAAGGCTAGATGAGCCTAATCTAGAAATGCTAATGTATGTTACACAACACACGGCTGAAGAACTTCCTACAAACTCAATCCTTCTCAGGCATAGAAGAACAAATCTATCGTAAATAACACGCTTAGAGCAAATCTAAAATATACAATGGCTCTTATAATAGACAAATCTAGAAGGATATCTACAACAAGGCCGCTGTATTATAAGGAAAATTCAGTAAAACGAAGGCTCATAAAGTATATTTTCTAGACAGACACGGCCTCGAAAGCCATATTTTAGAATGGAATCTAGAAAGAATGGTGCTAGATGACATACATCGAGAATTAAAGGCTAGAAAGTAATATTTCTAGAAGAAAAGGCTAGAAAGCTATATCTCAGAGAAGGAAATCTCGCAGCTTTATATATTCTCTTGAACGTATTATTCCCTAGCATTTTATTTGTATATACTTTCTGCGTTCCGTTGTAAGTGATATAGATATCGATATTGCTAAAAAATAAGTAAGAATAAAAAAAGTGAAAAAAAATTAATAAGAAAGAAAAGAGACAAAAAAATAAATGTAGAAAAGGAAGAAATAAAAAGTAAAATAAATACTACACATAAATGGTATGATAAGACAGAAAGAAGGAAAAGAAAGCTAAGACGGAAAATCTGAAAATAATTAGTTAATATATTAATAAGTTAAATATAGAACGAAAAAGCAGATACTAATAATATATATATTATACTATAATATTAGTATACTGAAATAGAAAAAAAGAAAGAAAAAGCATAGGAAAACTATATATAAATCAAGCTATAAAATAAAATGACAAGAGAAAGTAATCGTAGAATAATCATTATTATTTATCTTTGAACGGTACAATATATTAAGTCTTATAAGCCACATTTAAAATCCAAAACATATTATTATGCATGAAAATTTTTAGGATTTTTATTTATTTAATGTAATTCTTCTTTTCATTACTATCGCAGATTTCATCTAAATATATATTATACTTTATATATATATCTACTCATATGACCTTATATATAGTATATATATCCCTACTATCTTATCTCACTATTTATACCTATTATATTATTTTTAATCAGTATTATTTGTTACTTGTATAACTAACATGTATATATACTTCATACTACTATAACTCTAATATATAATTATATATATAATCTCAATGTTCACAATTGAGTGTCCCAGTCAACCAACAAAAAATAATAAATAAGAATATCTCTATCGTAAATGTTAGTTGGTTTCTATCTAATTATGTAATCAATTGCTTCTTTAAATTAAGTGACGATTTGATAATACACTATCTTTCAGAAAGGTTGTCAATTTTGCCACCATATTTCAAATTTTATAATATTATGTTATGATATAAATTAATTTTCTTTTTACAATTTCTATGTCCTTTGCTGTTTTCAAACCCAGGCCAATATACTTTTTTTACTTTGGGGTGTGATGCTAAAAGGTTAGTTCTTATTAATTTAAGTGAGATAAATAAAGAATGTTCCTTTGCTGTCAGAATATATTGGCGATTTGGCAACTTATATTATGGCGGGATCAAGTAGCAGTCTGCGCGTGTTTGTGTCAAGCGTTAGTAGTACATGGAGACTGGACATGGTGAGGATTGAGAGATATTGTGGTAATCACAATTACTTAATCCAACTTAACAACGCATCTTGCTGTTTTGTTGATTCAATTCTTGATATATATACCACTGAGAAAAAGAGAATACTTTATGAATTAGGTCTTTCTAGAGAAGAAAGAGTCTATCGATGAGTCGCACCAATAAAGTCATTTGGCTTAAAGAATCGAAAATTCAGTTATTAGGAGTCGTATCCGGAGACTATGGACTCACTTTAATAACATAACGTCTCCAACTCTTTAGGCTTTTGAAATATTTTTTAAAATATAAATCTTATAATGCAGATTGATCATTTATAAGTCTGTTAAATTATCATGCTGATGATAGTGCGACGACATTACTTTAATCTTATTTTATATATAGCATTCTGATATTATTATCTATACTATATTTATACGTACTATATATATATTGTGTATTACTGTATACTATTACTCATAGTTATCTCACTAACTTCATAAGCTACTACCTATATAGTATATACATGTTCATATGTACTTTTATACTAATTAATATTATCATACTATTATAATCACTATATTACTTTGTTAATGTGTTAATGCAATAATAGCCTACTATACTCTTTGATGTAATCTGGTATATTTTTCCTAATTTTAAGCGTAATACTTTTATATATCTCTTATCTCACTACTATTATTCCTACATTATATTTCTATATTATTTCATATATTATAATATATATATATCTATATATATTTATTGGAAACTTGGCCAAAAATCAGAATTTTCTAAGGAAATTTGAGTTTTCTTAAGACATTGCACACTATTAAGAAAATATTATTATTATCATTTATTATTATTATTAATTATTAATTATCTATTAT
>JABUQX010030369.1:40000-52500 GCA_015478945.1 Trachelipus rathkii
AAACTTCAAATTAGGGTTGGCCGACGCATCAGGTGCTGTGCGGTGCGTGGTGCGCTCATTTTGGTGCGGTGCGGTGCGGTGGGTCACATAAATCCATAAAAAAAAATTTTAAAATATAGAGGCACGGTGCGGTGCGGTGGGTGCGATGCGATGCGTGGAGCCCGGTGAGCATTGAAACATAGAGGTACGGTGCAGTTCGATAAAAATGACTTTTGGTGCGGTACGGTGCGTGATGCGCTTACCCTAGTGCGGTGCGGTGCCCAAAATTCCGGTGCGCGGCCAACACTACTTCAACTTAATTTGACCATATAACCAATAAACTCTATTCTATCTCTTCTCCAAACTTTTAAAATGAATACATCTCGGTAATTAAAAATGAATTATGATTAAGAATATTTTGTTTAATTAAACATATTTAAATTGTTGACAAAAAAAATTGAAAAATCTTTTACTTCAAATGAAAATAATTTTAAATGTTTAAATTTTTATAATTTTAAAATCCCAAATCAAAATAATTATATATATATATATATATATATATAGCCCGTGTAGAGAAAGATATATATATATATATATATATATATATATATAGAGAAAGAGTAAGAGAGGAGAGAGGTAAGAGTATATTGGTTATTATATATATATATATATATATATATTTACATTTACATTTCTACCGAACCAAAAAAATTTATGTCTTAAAAATATAATATTAAAAATATTATAATATATAATATTAATAAAATATAGTCTTAGGTTTTTTTCTTGATTTTGCTTCTTCTTCAAATTCTGAGATTTTCCTTGGTTACTGAAGGTTCTTTCAGCCTTTGCTGCTTGTTGGGTTTTAAATGTAAACATACTCTGAGATTGTAATAGTTTGAACAAGTTATATATATACAAATTGTTTAAATTTATACATATATATATATAATTATTATATTATATATATTACATATACATATATTATTATATATATAAATTAATTTGTAGCATTTTACATATCTATATATATTTGCACCTCATTAAACTAATTCTTAGTCCTTGGCTAAGTACATATATATATATTATAGCATATATATATATATATACATTATATATATATATATTATATATACATACATATATATATAGTTATATATATATATACATATATATATATATATATACGTGTGTGTGTTTGTATATATGCTTGTATGGTATTTGTAGTGAGTGAGGTGTGCGGTCTGTGTGTAGGTAAATTGTGGATGTGTGAGTAAGTGAGTATGAGGTGAGTGTGGCCGTGAGTGAGGGAGAGTGTGTGTGTGTGTGGTGTGTGTGTGTGTGTGTAGGTGTAAGACAGTTTTGAAAACATATATAATCTATTTCCTGCAAATCTCTCTAACGATATACTGAAATAACACTGAAAAGAGAAAGCAATTATTGGAAATGGAGGTAGCAAGCACTAAAAACAAACGATAACTGCCCATATATATATATATAAGATATATATATATAACATATATATTATTATAAAGAAGATAGTTATATATATATATATATAGTTACATATATATATATATTATATATATATATAGTATATGTTATATATATATACATATAATATAATAAAGAGAGAGTATATATATATATATATATATATATATATATATATATATATATATATATATATATATGTTGGTAACTATATATATATATATATATATATATATATATATATATATATATATATAGAGAGAGAGAGCAAACATGGGGGAAGGGAAGGACTTGCTGTCTGTCATAAGAGGCTTTGGAAAATTTTGGTTGTAGAAAGCAGTGTCAATATAATATGAAGAATAGAAGGATTGCAAGCGGTTTCAAGTTTAAGTAGACATAGCGATGGATGGAAATATCCTAACAAAATGTGCTTTCTCAGAAGAGCAAAAAATACACACACACACACACACAATGACTGAGATGCGTCCTTTGGCACACGCGTTTCCATAGAAACATAGTCACAGACAGTACACTCCGTATTATCCAGGCTCTCCGGACAATAAAGCCAATATTATATATATATATACTTATATATAGATATACACATATTATTCAGGCTCACCATATAAATATAAATATATATATATATATATATATATATATATATTTATATAATGTCCCTTAGTGTTTTTTAATCATTTTCTCTTGTTTTGGTGAACCAGAGGCTGCCTTCCTGAAACACAATGAGCCAAAAGGAATTACTTTCTTCGCGAGTGATACTTTTCTGAGAGGAACAAGGCTTGATGTCACACCAGCATGAGGCCTTGTCTCCTCCCGGGAAGGCAGGTAATCTTCAGAGGAAAGTGGCAGATTTAGCTTCCAGTCATCGTGTCAGGAGGTAATACCCTGTTTACCAAACCTCAAGGGCAACCAGGGAGACATTATATAGGCACAAATTATGACGGTTTAATGTATTATTCAGAGTATATATATATATATATATATATATATATATATATATATATATATATATATATATATATATATATATATATATATATATATATATATATTGAGACGTTGTCCTGAGTGTTATCACAAAAATGAAACTTTTCAAAATTGCTATTATTTTCAGAGTTATTTACATAAACAAACAAACCATATATAAAGTTTCCTTAATCACATAAAAATAACAAAGATGCGAAGTCCTCGAAGTTATTCAAAATTGTTATTCGTTTCAGAGTTATTACATAATAACAAACTATACATAAAGTACAACCACATAGCAGCCTAGACTGAATCTTGTTATTTTTAGGATTAAACTTATATATATTATACAGCCATGTAATAACTCTAAAGAATATCCTAATTTTGGAATAGTTTCATTTTTGCGTTGCTCCAGGTAATACTCTATAAATACCGAGTAGTGCAGACCAAATTATCTATATATATTATATATATATATATATATATATATATATATATTATTATATATAGCAGGTATAGTATATATATATACATATATATATATATATGAAGAGAGAGAGAGATATATATATATATATATATAAGACAATCAATCATAGAGAAACTTTAAAGATTTGTAATTTAAAGAGTGAACGGCCCATAACGGAAAAAAAATCAAAAAAAACTACCATCCGGAAAATTCTTTCCACTAAGAAAATATTTTACAAATAAATTTCAAAACGGAAAAAAAAAATGTTTTGAGAAAAGTAAATAATTTTTATTTAGGTTGTTTGAAAAGAAATAATACGTGGTGAGCAGCTGTAAATAAAATACTAATATTAATAGAAAACTTTAATATTTGATTTGGAAAATATGAAATATATATATATAATATATATATATAGCATATATATATAGGTATATATATAGCATATATATATGCTATATATATATATACATATATATTACATATATATATATATATATATATATGATATTTTTATATATATATATATATATATATATATATATATATATATATATATTTCATTTAATATTTTATGATACGAAGAACGTTTGATCTAACTTGTTTGAAATTTTTACATTAAATTTACAAATTTATTACATAATATTTTTATAAATTGGTTTTTAAAATAACTAATAAAATACTAAAAGGTAAAACGAAAAAAAAAACACTTAACAAGAAAAAAAAAAACAAGAGACGTTAAAAACGCCTACGTTTCAAAGCTAAATTTGTAGCTTCCTTATAAATAAATAGACCTTGGTCTAATAAAATGAATATTTTAAAAATAAACAACAGATCGTATTCTAAGAAAATGCAAGCACCAAAGTATGTCATATTACATTATTATTATTATTGTTATTATTATTATTGATATATATTATTACATATTATTATTATTATATTAAATATAACATTAAGCCATATATATATATATATTATATATATATATATATATATATATATATATATATATATATTATATATTACTATATATATATATATATATATATATATATAATATATATATATTATTATTACATATTATTATATACATTATATAAAAGATATATATTATTATATATATAAATATATTGAAGCTTGTTACATATATATATATATTGTATTATTATTATTGGTTATTATTATTATTTTCATGGTATATATATATTACTTATTATTATATATATTACATATATTACATATATATATATATATACATTATATATTATTATTGTTATATGTTAGAGGTTACACATATATATTATTACATTATTATCATTATTAAGAGTTATTATTATATATTATATATATATATATATATTATTATTATTATTACATATATTATTATTATTATTACATATATTGGTATATATTATTATTATTGGTTATTATATATATATATATATATATATATATATATATTATTATATATTATTATTATTATATTATTACATATTATTATTATTATATTTATATATATGTATATATATATATATATGTATATATATATATATGTATATTATATTATATATATTAATATATTAAAGTTAATATTATATATATATATATATGTTATTATATATATATATATATATATATATGTATATATATATATATATATATATTGAGTATATGCTATACATATATATATATATACATATATATATATATATATATATGAGCATATATATATGTATATATATATATATATATATGAGAGCAGGCATATATATATATGGAGAGGAGGTAAAGAAGAGGCAGTAATAAAGGGTATGCATTGTCTCGCACCGTGGCAAAAGGGTAGAGGGTTGACCTCACAAGTTAAAAGATGGTTTAAGATTCCTTATGCAGATAATAGTGGATGAAACATTCTAGTAAGATTCCCTCCCACAATAGGAATGCCCGTGATTGATATATATATATATATATATATATATATATATATATATATATATGTATATATATATATAAATATATATATAAAAATGTATATGTTATATATATTATTTCCAAGTATCTTGCAGCAAAATTAATTTTTAGTTTTTCTGAGTCTTTAAATTATTTTATTAAAAACATCCCCATTGTTAAAGGTGAATTCATTATGACTTTCAGTTCTTCATTTGCCTTCTTCAGTATTTGTTTTAGTGTGAGTGGTCTCTTATTATTCACAGACGTGACTCTTCAGACTTTAATTAGACATGATGAGATTATATCTCTAAAAAAGTTACATACAAGAATCTTTTATTTTTAACAGAATTGAGGTTCCAGCAAGAGAAATTGTTTTAAACTTATATTACTCCGTTAACATGAAATTGTATTCAATCTTTTATACTGTTAAGATGGAAATTGCTTTTAATTCATAATATTGTTAAGAGGAAACTGCTTCAACTATATTCGTTAAGATGGAAACTGCTTTCAATCTCACATCTGTTAAGATGGAAATTGCTTTTCAATTCATACATCTGCCAAGATGGAAATTGCTTTTCAATCTTGTTGAATTATTAACATGGAATTTCATTTCATCCTTATGATTTTGTTAAGATGGAAATTGCTTCACTTTACATATTTCAGCAGGTGGAAATACTTCAATATCACACACTGTTAAGATGGATATTGCTTTCAATTCATATTTCGTTAACATGGAAATTACTTTCAATCTTATGTATTCGTTAAGATGGAAATTACTTAATTTTACATATTTGTTAAGATGAAATTACTTTCAATATCATACATTCGTTAAGATGGAAATTGCTTTCAATCTTATATATTCATTAACAGGGAAATTACTTTCAATCTTATATTCTTTAAGATGGAAATTGCTTCAATCTTATATATTCGTTAAGATGGAAATTGATTTCAATCTCTCATACATTCGTTAAGATGGAAATTGCTTTCAATCTTGCATATTTTTGGATGAAATTAGAATTAGAGAAATCTTATGGAAGAATAATGCTAGTTCATCTTTATCTTTGGGTTCTTCGGATTGGATGATTGCCCTAGATTAGCGTTGGTCAGGTACCGGAATATTCTATATTTTTGAAACCGCTTCGCGCCTGAACACTAGAATTATATGCCGCATCGCATCGCATCGTATCGCATTAAATTGAGAGGAGCGCATCACGCACAGCGCCCTATATTGAACTAGCGTTAGCTAGCATTCGAAGCGCACCGGGATACTATAATTGAGTGCCGCACAAGAATGTTGCCGTGTGTCTGGCACCCATACTTTCTATACATAATTAATAATTAGTAATTTAGTAACAGCGGCGAGCCACAGGAAGAAAACTAAAAGATTAAAACTAATTGAACTAAAAGATTATATATACTGTATATAATGAGAACAGAAAACTCATTATATATATATATATATTATATATCATATATATATATATATAAAATTATATATATATATATATTATATATTTTAATATATATATAATATATACTATATTATACTCAATATATATACTATATATATTTAATATAGTAATAATATATATATATATAATATATCTATATATATTATATATTATTAATATTATATATATAGTATATATACAGTCCTAAGATTAAATTAAAAACTATATTATATATTAAATATATATATATATATATATATATATATAAAATTTTAACAACTAACCAAAATCAATATCATCTATAATAAAATTTAATTTAGTATTGTACTATACTGAATATTGTATGTATTTATATATATAATATACTTACTATTTATGAACTATATATTATATATATATATATTATTATATATATATATATATATATATATATATATATATATACTATATATTATATATATATATATATTAATCGCTCTTTTATTATTCTGAGGAATCCTGAATCCAAGTTTTGATACACAACAACGTCGCACATATTGCAGCCGGATAATCAATATAAATTCCCGCCATGTTCGACCCAACCTGAACTAAAAAGTATCTTTTAAAAAAAGCGACACAACAGACGAGTCCCAACCATCTCAGCTATATAAAAGTTCCCTTTGCGCCTCCCTTCCTCTTTGGCACCTTTCTCACACCAACCTTCAATGACAACCCGCCACGCGACATGGCGACTTCCACGCTCGCCTGATGTGACGAAATCGTTCCCGTCGACGCCAGCAGCCTCTAACATCATGGTCTCAAAGTTTAATCCTTATATCAAAAACTGTATCCTTAGAGCATTTCACGTCTCACATCGCTCCGATACTCCTTCGTCTCCTTGCACCCCGCAATGAAAACCGACATGGCCGTGCGTTGCGCGACCCCGACCACCATCCGAAGTACCCAAGCAACAGTCTCCCGCCACTCGCTCCGTACTTTAGACGATTACACACCTCATCCGACGTGGACATTATCCCAGCCCCTGCACCACACACGTCCACCGCTTCACGTCATAATATATATAATATCATTATATTAAAACTTTTTTATAAAATATTAAATATACTCTCATATATATATATATTATAATTATAATATATCATTATATATATATATAAATATATGATATATATATATATATAATATTATATAATATTATATATTATATAAATCATCAGAGGTGGGCACTTACCAGACACACTCCTCGTGGCAACGTTCTCCGCGTACAGTTCCTCGCCATATATACTACAAGCGCACGCTCTCCGAGCCCTAGGCCAGGCGAAGTGAGCCCTGATACTACCCAGAAATATGCGGAAACCTAGCGGATACATGGTGCGGAGAACGTCACGGAAATTAGAACCGCTGTGTCACCGTGCGGATCAAAAAAGAGTACTTTCCCGCACTTTATGTTCCCGCCACCTGTTTTGAACAGAAAAACATGAAGCTAGCAGTTTACATGTATTAAGAATTTCTATTGGCTTAGAAAATAAAGTAAATATAAATTCTTGTTATTTTAAAGTTCTATAACTTAAAATTATATACTTCTTGTCTAAGACTTATTGTTTGTATTAATAACTTAAAACTCCAAAAACCTATTCTCAACAACTTCCTTAATATTCGTCCATCCCATATACTTAATAAATATAAACATTTTATCTGAATTGATGTTTTTTTATAGTCGAATGCATATTACCACCTCAGTCGTCATAATCTATAATTAATCTATCATGTTACGTAATAATAAAACCACATATACTTATAGTATATATAATACCATATCTGTATTATATAATATATATTATCATATACTATATATATTAAATATGACTACAAAAGCAGAAGCTTTGCAAATTCATTTTTATAATCTATTGAATACTATATACTATAGCCGACTTACTATGATATTATTATATATATATTACTATATCTACGTCATATATTACCCTTATATACTATAATAATCTTCAATATAGTGCTTTATTACAGTATATACCTAAACATATGATCATATATACTATAACTCTTATAATATATAGTAGAGTAGATATCGTATCCAAATATAGTCATCTATTTATATATATATACTATAAGATATAGTAATACTATTAATATTGACAATCCGCGTAACTACTTCTATCATCTATAAGATGTATATATTATAAGGTGCCTAAGCACGTGTACACGTCCGCTACTAGTAAGTACGGGTATTTTATTAACAATACATAACACACAGCACTATATTACTGTCCTAAGTACTAATTTCGGTTCATTTACTACAGAGCTTGACCGCATTAATCATATTAAGTCTACCTACCTATATATATATATATATTATACATTATAAATTATACATTATATTTTAAATTATCGATAGATATATATAATATATAGATATATAATACTTCATAACTTTTTACCTCTATTAGCACTTAGTTACGTACGTTATAATACTGATTATTAAACATATATATACATATACATTATACTATGTATATACGTACTTATTAACTAGTACTATATATATAGCTACAATAATATATCCTTATAATATATAGTATATATATACTAATACTATATACTAATCATTAATATCATCATTACTACTATTATTATACTATGCGTCATCCCTGATGCGACCATCTACTCACACAACATTACATCACATCTTACTTATGTATACTATATACCGCCGACTTATATATATAGAGGCTAAAGTCGGCGCTATTACATATATAATATATATATAGCGTATAATATACTAATTATACTACCTGTAACATTACTGGTAGTACGGATGCTGCGCTCGCCCTCATATATATATGACATCATTACATATAGCCACTTATACTAATATTAATTACTAATGATAATCTGCTCATATGTAGTACTATAATGACTACACTATATCTACTAAGTAAATCCATATTCTATATATAAGTCATGACTAGTATATATAGATATAGTATCTACTATACTCATGATACTATTGATCATAATATAATGCCCAATATCATAGGTAAGTACTATATATATATATATAGCCGGTATATACTATATATAAGTTCACTATACTAATAATACTGACGGACTGATCAGCTATCTATATATACCGCTCCGAGCTTGACTCCGTATCTAATTGCATCGACTCATGCAGCGAGTCTCGAGGGGGGGCTTTATGGATCATCTTTACTAAAGTCTATTATGACACCGGAAAATAGACCTTCATTATGGTCGCTGGACAGGATTGACGGTGGTCGTCAAAATATTTTCAGAAAGTCATGGCAGGTAAAAATGGCATTAGAAGGTGCGAGGACCGTCTAAATCATTAGCCAGTGGCACTGCTGCGAAGGCCGACATCTTACACACCAGCATCTCCTATGTCACGCCGAAGGATTCATCTCTCTTCCCCTTTTTTCAGCTCCGTAGGCAGAAGAAATCTGTTGAACTTTGGTTATAAATACTTAATACACCTTCCCTAGTTTCTGCTGCTTGTAAGGCGAATATTAAAAGTATTGGTGGGATATATGAGGGCAAACGAGGCAAGCCGCTTAACCTGGCTGTTTTACTGATTGCCCGAGTCAGGCCCCTACAACTAATTTTTGACTAGAAGCCGCCGTAGATATCATGATCTCTTGTGACGCTCCTACTGAAGACACGCGCGACGAAGCAAACAGATATGTGAGGAGGCAAAGCGCGGAAAAATCTTGGAGATATGTGAATACTCGTCATTTCACATTCTCAATCTTTCTAATATAATATTAGTAAATAAATATTTATTCAATTATATAAGACAACCTATCACTGATTTAGTAAATTTTTAAAATTAAACACCTTTTGTCTAGAGTTGACCTGCACAGCTATTAGATCGGAAACAGGACGCTGCTGAACGGCGCGCACGTGCGGATCCTTTGTGATAGGCAGGAATCGTGTTGATTGGTGAGGTCGCTCTAAGCAAAGTGACATACTAAGGGTGCCGAGAGAGCGCTAGAAGGACCTACGTTTTCTCAGAGGTAAGCGGCAGGTCAGCGGCCTAAGCGGGCCACCACCCTAGACATCGTGGCCGGGACGCCCTGACAACCCGGCCGCAGGATCGACGATCACAGGGAGTACTACGGGTCCTCCCACCTCTTCGACGTTATCTAATTATTACTATACTGTATATCATATAGATTACGTATATACTATAAAATATAATATAATAACTATAATACCCTATCTATATATATATATATTTATAACATTTACATATATATATGTTAATACGAGTTACATGTTAGTGATCTTTCTCTTCCTAATAGATATATATGATTATTTACTTAATATAATACGTATAATATATATATAACTAATACTATATATATAATATATACTATATTATAATTACTATATTACTACATATATATACTATATACACGATTTAATTCAATAACAAGTAAGAGCAGAGGAACAACTTATATAATCGATAATATATTGGTACATCTAATCACTTGATTAAATTGATCATATATCCTATTGCATTTATCTATTTATAAACAACATAAATTTATATAACTCGACAATAAAACAAATGTCCTATGAGTATTTTTACCCCCGCTCAAAACATTGTTAAAAAATAATCTATATTTAACGCAAACTCACGAACCCTACTTGCAACACCGATACAAAACCAGATTTTCTAAAAACTCATCTCCCCTCTATCTCCAAAACTAACTTACATACACAAACCTGCACCGCAACTCCAAAAAATAATCTTTGGGCATTTTTTTAAAAAGCTTTCTTTGAACCGACCTGAATCACCCGGACTTCAGGTCCCATCTTATTGGTTTCCAGTAGTCACTTCGTACAACCTACACTCAAACACCATCAGAGTTCTTCTCTTATTCTTTTCTCTCTTCTTCCTTTCTCTCCTCTTCTTCATTCTCTTCTTCTTTATCTTCTCTCTTCCCATTCAGCACGATAGAAAACCCAATTATAGACACTAAATACACAATATGGCGGCCACGCGAATTAGTCTAGTTCTAAAGAGAGAGGGGGACGGTTCGAGAAGTAAAGTGTTAGAATCTTCAAAAATCCAAAAATACACCCTGCCCCCAACTCTCAAATTTTTTAACCAGAGAAGTATTACTAATACTACATATATATAATATATATATATATTAATGCAGTATACTAGTATAATAAGGTTATATAACTTAATATAATTATATATTATATATACTATATTTATATATATACCTATCATAGTGTATATTAGTTATATCGCTGTTACTATATATATATTAAATATAATATATACTATATATATATATATAATACTATATATATATTATATATATAGTATATATATATATATAATTACTATATATATACCTACTACTCCAGGCAGCATATAATATCTAAATAGTAATTATATTCTATATAGTAATATATAATATATAGTATAAGTATACGCGATATATTTCTAATTCTATATATACTTATATATATATATAATACTATCTATCATATATTACGTCAATACTATATATATATATATATACTATCTATTTATCCCAAGCCTAATATAAGTATATATTATATTAGGCTAGTTAAATCAATATACATTATATACTATATATAATATATATACTATTATCTATTTATATGATATATACATATATACTAGTATTACTGTCATTAACATTAATATTGACAATAGTATAGTATTAATATTGTGATATACTATCAAATATATATAGTATTTATATATATAATACTTATATATATATATATATATATCATTTACGATTTTTGTTATATATTATAATATTAAAATCAATAATAATGTATGTGCAAAAATTAATAAAAATTAAATCTTTTTCAAAAAAAAAAAAAAAATCAAACAAAAAAAAAAAAAAATTAATAAAATTTTGTACAGAAAAATTAAAAGATATTTTTAAAATTCCTCATCAAAGATTCTTATCAACGAATTTGCCTCCTGAACTATTTATAGAAAGTTATCTTTCCACCTTAAAAAAAACCTTATCATTATTACATGTACAACACAATTAAAAATTTTTAATATATTATATATATATATATACTATATATATATATATATATAATGAATATATATTTTATATATATATATATATTAT
>JABUQX010030369.1:57500-60000 GCA_015478945.1 Trachelipus rathkii
TATATATCACGTATATACATAAATATATATGATATTAAATATATATATGATATATATTATATAATATACTATATCATTAATATATATATATTATATATAAAACATATACATATAATATTATATATGTATAATATTTATTATATAATATATACTTAGTATATTATTATATACTCTTATAGTAATATAGTATATTATTGTATCATCATACTACTAATACTACTACATATATACTTATATATAATTATATCATTATAATTATAAAATAGTATACTATATATATATATATTAACCTATTATATATATATATATACTATATATATACTCCCATATAATATAATATATATATATATAATATATACATATTATATATATAAATATATATATATATATATATATCAGTTATAATCATTATATAATATATAAAGAATATATATATATATTATATATATTATAATATATATATGTGTGTGTGTGTGTGTGTGTGTGTGTGTATGTGTATGTGTTTGTTTGTTTCTACGTATACATTAGAGAGAAACTTTTGAATAGGTGAAGGAAATCGTTGCTTCTCATCTTTAAGTCTTTAAAGAGACGAATCTGGAACCTCTTTTGCTACTTTCCAAAAAGGGAAAACGAAAGTACGAAAGTACAAATTTTTAATCTTAGTTTTCTCATAACAATTTAGATCGTGTTACAAACACACTTCAAAACTATTTAGAGAGAGAGAAAAAAAATTATTGAAAAAAATTGATCGAAACAAAATGGTCATATCGGTCATTAAAGGAAACTTTAAAACTTCTTTTTTATTGTATTTTATTGTTTTATTAATAAATTTTAAATTTTGAATTTAAAATTTAGGCCGTAAGAAAAATGAATGTGGGGGGGGGGGGCAGGTTGGGGGGGGGGGGAGGGGAGTTTAGTTAGAAGTAAAGGGTCGCAAGTGACATGACGAAAATACTTTTTCAGAATGTTGAGAATGAAAGTTTTAAAGTTGTTCAGAAAGGTTTGGACACATTTTTGAATCACCTTAAACAGGGTTGGTCGATGCATATGTGTGTTTTTGTGTGTAATGATGTGCTGTAGTATGTTATGATGAGTTGTAGGGTGTTACGATGTGTTGTAGTATGTTATGATGTGTTGTAGTAATGTTACGATGTGTTATAGTATGTTGTGATGTGTTGTAGTATGTTATGATGTGTTGCAGTATGTTGTGATATGGTCTAGTGTAATGTTATAACGAGTTGTGGTGGGATGAGTTATAAAGTATTGTAGTGTGTTGGGATTTAGTGTCGTGTGGTGCAGGGAGGAAAAGAAATTGATGTTTGGTATGTTCTTCACTGCACTTTTCTCGTTTAACAATTTTGTCATTTACACTCACAAATATAATATTTTCTCTATTTAAGGTAAAACAATAATTTTAAAAACATATAACTGTTGATATCGGCCATAATAGATTTTACAATAATAGGACAAATCAAGTTTGTTAATATTTAAATGCTATTAAAAATTTGTAACATTATATATATATATAATATATAATATATATATATATATATATATATATATACTATATATATATATATCATAGTATATATATATTATATATATATAATATATATATATATATATATAAAATATATATTATATATATATATATATATATATATATATATATATATATATATATATCTAAATATTATATATACATTTATATATATATACTATATATATATAATAGTATACTATAATATATATATATATATATATGTAACTATATATATATATATATTATATATATATATATATATATATATATATATAATATACTATATTATACTATATATAATTATAATATAATATATACTATATAATATTATATATATATAATATATATATTTATAATATTCCTAAAAAGCCTTTATTCATTAATTTATCATTTACTAAAGCATCATTCTGAGCACCTGATCTCTGATCTTACTTGCATATACAAAAGAGGATGAGAAAATAACTTAAAATTAATTAAATCTTTGAAAACAAAAAATATCTTTGACCTTTCTTTTGTTATTAAGCCTTTTAGTATTATTATATATTCGTCTCATTATCGTTAGAAGGATTACACAATAGATTTTCCTGAAGAGCTTCCGAAACTTATCTTCACCCCTCAGCCGATTGCTTTCTAAAATACGAATGTCGTTCGAATACTGTTATTGGGTATGTTATGGGTATGGGTTACATATCTAGAGTGGTTTCAATGTTAATGTTTTTTTTTGTTTTTTTTTAAGAAGGCATCACATACCTGGGGTGGATTGAATTCAATCCTAAAGTTCTTCTTGGAAACGTGTAGTCTAGGGATTTTCGTCTGATCAACATTCTTCATCTAGTCACATGACTCTTTTTCTGGCCAGCTGTCTTACCCCAGACTTTACATCTATACTCATTCTCTTTCTTTTATTGGGTAGGCCTGTAACATTCTTTTTCTTCTATTGGGTAGGCCTCTAACATT
>JABUQX010030369.1:65000-67500 GCA_015478945.1 Trachelipus rathkii
GACTCAACTTTTCGTAAACCATGGTTTAACTCAACTTTTCGTAAACCATGGTTTAACTCAAATTTTCGTAAACCATGGTTTGATTCAACTTTTCGTAAACAATGATTTAACTCAGCTTTTCCTAAACCATGGTTTAACTCAACTTATCGTAAACCATGGTTCAACCTAACTTGTTCTCGTGATGTCCGTCACAGCTATACCGGATTATTGAATTACCGACGTCTTCAAACTCCAGAACCTTTTGTTATTTATATTTCACCACGGAATCGAGTAAAAACTACGCTTGAAGCGTTCTTTCTTGGGGACGTGGATGGCCTAGTGGTTAGAACATCCGGTTATTGTTAACGCTGCGACGCGGTGTCCAATGTTCGAATCCCGCTGATAGAGTAAAATCTCCTGTGACTCATTCATTTAAAATGAAAGAAAATGGAAAAATCTTTACAATTCCCTTTCTCCAAGGTACTTTCAGGAAAATTTGTTAAAAATGTCCACAGTAACTTTGCTTTTTTCCTCTTTCCATCATCTCGTTTCTTCTAACTGCAGTACTGATATATTACCTTCAACCAAATCTTAACTCTTTGCTCAAACCTTTGCCTCTAACTCCACTTTTGGAGATTCTGGAAAGATTCCTCTTTCTACACTTTCTTCAAACTCATTTATCTCTAGCAACTAAGAATATCTCTCTCTCTCTCTCTCTCTCTCTCTCTCTCTCTCTCTCTCTCTCTCTCTCTCTCTCTCTCTCTCTCTCTCTCTCTCTCTCTCTCTCTCTCTCTCTCTCTCTCTCACCCACTCAGTCCTGATGGTATTCCTCCTGTGGTTCTGAAAAATCTGTGTCGAAAAAAAAGAGAATTCCCTCAACCCTCCAACTATCGTGCAATTGCTTTATTGAAACTTCTGCCGTTTCTAAAGTTTTCGAAATATCGAATCTATCATAAATAAGAAGAAGATTTAGAAACATTTTTAAATTTTCTAATCCCATAATATTCTAATATATTCTTGGCGTTTCTCTTTTGCCTGATCTTAATTGGAAGTATCACATTATCTAACTTACCAAAAAACACACTTTAAAAAGATTAAGAGCATTCGAAGGGAGCCTTCAGAAATACTATTTACTTCACACAGACCAAGATTCTTAACCTTTAAAGGGGTGTCTCGCTCGACCCCTGTTTAAAGTAATCGTCATTCGTTTCACTTATAAAGGTAAAGCCCACCTGGAAAGGGTTAAGGCTCACCAATTCTTCTTTTCTCAATCATATATATATATATATATATATATATATATATATATATATATATATATATATATATATATATATATATATATTCACGAATTTTTTTTTTCTCATATATATATATATATATTATATATATATATATAAACAATGAATATTTTTTCGATAAAAAATAGTTATTGGATAGTTAAAAATATGAATGCAAGGAAGATCTTCTCATATTGACAAGAAATCCAAAAACAACTCAGAATCCAAAAGAAGAAGACACGGACATTGGTGTAAGCATTTTGCGAAAAGCTTCCGATTTTAAAGACACAAGAAAAGGTATACATTATTATTGATGTGATGAATAGAAGAACACAAGAATTGGAACACATTTCGATGTGAATTCCAAATTTAATTTGCATAAAGGTTATTGATATAGTATATATATATATAGCAGCATATATATATATATAGATATATATATATATATATATATATATATATATATATATATATATATATATATATATATATATATATATATATATACATATATATAGGCCTAAACGAAACCCACCTCGAATAAAGTTTATTCAGGGTTGAAGTTAAAGACTGGGATATCTCGATTGAAAATTTGTACATATAGGAGTGTGTTGAAAATAGAGGTAGAAAGAGCGTTGCATACTTTCATCAGAATGAGCGTAACGGTAAAGCCAGCGGTCAAAAATCAGTACAGAAGAAGAATGAAGCTTTTTGGTAAGTTATACGAGTTTTCAGCCTTGTTATATTGTTATAGGAATATGTTATTTTTATTATTTTTTCCTTGTTTTACTAGATAATGAAAAAAATAATGTTTAAATTAATTTTAAATGGTAAATTATTGCTCTTAAAATTGCTAAACATGAAGTGCTCTGTAAAGAAAGAAAGAAAAACGTACAAAAAGCTCGAAAAATGAACCTATAGAAAAAGTTATAAAGTTTTCAAATTTCAGAATTATACCATTTAAAGTTAAATCTTACTGCGATATTTTTAAAAACTATTTTACAGACTTAGTGTTGAAGCAATATTTTATTATTTTTCCAGCACTCAAGGGTCAGGGGTAAGGAAGACGGATCTATCAGTAGACAAATGTTCGCGAAAGTGTGCCATTCTTTGATTTACCATTGTAAGTTAATATAAACGTCATTTCCTAACAAAATAGTAAAAGATAAAAAAATAACCGAATCTTATAACATAGCAGGTCCGAGCTATCCTCAGCTCAGAAGTTGTGTGATTAGAATATT
>JABUQX010030369.1:72500-80000 GCA_015478945.1 Trachelipus rathkii
CGCACACGACCATTGCATGGGTCTTGCAGCAGTGCCACGACACCCAGGAATATGCAAGGCTGCGAGTCCATGGCAGGCAAAGCGGAAGATAATTTGGGGCCATAAAGGCCAACCATAGTACCACGACGCACCAGGGAGCATCGACGGGAATGACTAGCATTTGCCCGTGGACGCCTACATTGAACCATTGTCAATTGTACTGTTTATGGATGAGTCCAGAGTCAGTCTCTACACCTTCCATCGGCGATCCATAGTTCATCGACGACCTAATGAGAGGTATGCGCAATGTGATATGCGTGAGGTATTGCCATTTGGAGGTGGATATCTCATGGTCTGGGAAGTCATATCTTAAACAGGTCGTACAGAGTTGCCCGTCCTAGATGGCGGTTTCCTAACCGCCACACGGTACATCGCAGACATCCTTGACCCGTATATCGTACCATATGCCCCCTACATTGGTGACGAATTCGTCCTATTGCATGACAACGCAAGACCACACAAGACCAGATGAGTCGTCGAATACCTAACAACCGTCCAAATCAGTCCTGACCTAAACCTAATTGCACATGTGTGGGATATGTTGAAACGGTGGTTGCGACAGCTGCAACCACGGCCAGGAAACCTACAGTTGCTACTGCAGGCGATGAGCCGCGTATGGGATCAGATTTCCACGGAGGCCATTCGGTACCTCATTGAGAGCACGCCACAACGATCTCAAGTCGTCATCCGTGCCAGAGGTGACCATACACGTCATTGAATAACACCATCCACACACGAATCCTTTACCACGATAATGTCCAAAGTTGGAGGAAACTCATCGGCCCCCAGGGGATTCTTAGGGCCTCTCAACAATTTTACCTCTGCATAATGTGTCTCTAATGCTATGCTATTTGCATAATAAAGTTACACAGCGTTCTGGTTCTTTCTGTAACCTGTTAACCTCATATGAGCTAGTGGTGCGTTAATTTTGACAAGTAGTATATATATATATATATATATATATATATATATATATATATATATATATCTAATATATATATTTATATATATATATATATATATATATATATATAGATGTTAAATATTGCATAATAATCGCAATTACATAACATTTTGTAATTGCGATTATTATGCAATATCTAACATCTAAAATATAAAGAACGAGAGATAGGACAGGCTGGACACCTGGTGATGTCGCCTTGACGGGAACTCGGTTGCTTTATAACTGTTCTTGAATCTAACTTTTTTGGGTTGGAGGATAGCTCAGTTGTATAGCACGGGCATATTGTCCTCACGCGCAACATGCGGTGGTTCAATCCCAGAGAAGGCAGTTAATTCTTTACCTTCTTATTATATGTTATATATATATATATATATATATATATATATATATATATATTATAATAATAATATAATATATATATATATATATATATATAATATATATATATATATATATTATTTATATATATATATATATATATAATAATATAATATATATATTTTTTTTTTTATATAATATATATATATATATATATATATAATATATATATATATATATATATATATATATATATATATATTTATATTTATATAATATATAAACATGATAATATATATAATAATTTAATGTTATATATATATATATAATAATAATAATAAAATGTATTACATTTTCCTATATATATTTATATGCAAAAAAGAATAGTTTTTATATAAACATTTATATAAAAACAATAATAATAATATATATATAATATATATATATATATATATATATATATATATATATATATATATATATATATATATATATATATATATATATATATTAACACCCCAATAAATCTTTCTAAATTTTTATATAAAATCAAATTTAGATTATAAAGAAGATGAACGTACTTTTATTATTATTATTATTATTATTATTATTATTATTATTATTATTATTATTATTATTATTATTATTATTATTATTATTATTATTATTATTATTATTATTATTATTATTATTATTATTATTATTATTATTATTATTATTATTATTATTATTATTATTATTATTATTATTATCTTCAATGTTTTCAAAATGCAAAAAAAATGTGTAAAGCGTATTATGCAAAATATGTTCAAAATCACTTATTCTCCTCCTTACCAGTTACCACAATACAGAAGGTCCTCCAGTACTTAATTTTTCAAAATGTCAGAGATTAATTAATAATCAGCTTGATTACTAAACTCATATGCTTGTTGGCTGATCTTTTTTTTTTTTTT
This sequence comes from Trachelipus rathkii, assembly GCA_015478945.1. Taxonomy (NCBI): domain Eukaryota; kingdom Metazoa; phylum Arthropoda; class Malacostraca; order Isopoda; family Trachelipodidae; genus Trachelipus; species Trachelipus rathkii. The sequence goes on from JABUQX010030369.1 coordinate 74,775, forward strand.
TAAACCTATAGAGCTTACTTTTTAATACGTTCCGTATTTTAGTATTTTCCTTAATCAGCTTTTATTTTATTTTTTTTATTTTTTTTTTTTTTTTTTTTTTTTTTTTTTTTTTTTTGTACTCTGCTGTTACACGGAGCTGGTTTCATTTTGTTTTTCTTATCTATATTTTCTTTTCTTTCTTTTTACTCTTTCTTTAGTTTATTTCCGTTTTCTTTTACTTTTTAATTAACTTTTTTTCTTTTTTTTCTTTTTTTTCAAGATCCGAAAAACCTTAATTCCTTTTAATTAATTTCATTTGGTAATGTTTTTTTTATAAAGATTTAATGGGGTTTTAATATATATATATATATATATATATATATATATATATATATATATATATATATATATATATATATATATATATATATATATATATATATATATATATATATATATATATATATATATATATATATTTTTATATATATATATATAAATTTTTTCCAATATATTGGCAATAAATTTTAAAAACCATTAAAAACCTAAAATGCAGTCTGCAACAATTTGAACTTTTAGGAAATAAAAATAAAATACTGTTTTAATTACCTAAAACTAATAATATTTTAAAAAAATATGTAATATTATTAATCTTACCGTGTCATCTTTTTCTTCTTTATCCAACTTTTCGGCTTTCTTTTCCTCTTTTTTCTCTTTCAATGCCATCACAAGTTTCCATTTACTCCCTCCTGGACCAGGAGGAATTCTTTTTGTAGGTGTTTCCTCAACCGCTGTTTCTTCACCTTCGGGAGGAAAATACTCTTCTTCAATATCTATTTTACTAACATCCTCATCCATTTCACTCGTTGGAGCTTCCGACGTTTCCGCTTTCGGAACTTCTTGCACTTCAGGTGGTAGAGATTCGGATTCTGTAGATACGGATTTAATTTCCATTTTTGGGAAAGTTTCATCAATAAATCGTTTTTCAGGTGATATTTCTTGAGGAAAAGGAATTTCCTCACGCTTTGGAGTCTCGGTGATCGGCGTCGAAATTTTTTCAGTTTCTTTAAATTCTTTCACTTCTTCTTTGTGAGGAGATAACTTTGCCTCTGGACTAGGAGTTTTGGGATATTTTTCTTTAATCTGGAGGCTTGCAACTGATTTCTTTGAACTTCTTCTGCTAGATATTCTTGTCTCCTCTTCCTCCTCTATTTCCTCTTCAGGAGAATCAGGGCCAGAAGTTTCTCCTGAGGATCCTTCTTCGCTATCCAAACGTAAGCGAGAAACAGCAGTTGGAGAAGGTGATTTCTTTGGTGAAATATCAGTTATTCCAACTTCAATACGCTCAGGAGGCAACTTTTCAGGAACTATTTCTGAAGGTAATAGAAATTTTTCATCAGGAGCTCTCTCCCACATGGGTATTATTGGTGTTGACCAAGGTACTTTTGACTGAAGTTCGCATAAAACGACACAAAATTTTTGCTTCACATTGTCGTCTGGTAACATGGGATAATATTCCAAAGGTTCTGGCTCTTTCCATTGATCATTTTCCATAAGTTCTAATTTCCGAAGCTCATATCGATACCACTCATCATCAGAATCTATAGAATCCTCAGTACTTTGTCTTCGAGATGATACACGAGATGATCTATAGCTTCTTATTGAACGAGTATCCTCTTCTTCAGACAATGTTCTTTGGGGATGAAGATTAAGACGATCCTTCGAAATGTCAGGAGGAGATCTTTTTATAAAACCCTTTATCACATTTTCTACACCAAGAACTTCATTTACTGATGTATCGTTATCGCCCGCCTCCCCCGATACATTGATGTTTATTTTATTCATTATTTGCTGGGCAAGAATTGCAGGAGGCTCAAAGTAGCTGCTTTTATCATCAAATACTGAATCGTTAATAGGGGCGGGCGTATCCAAGTTTTTTAGCTTCTTAAACATAACATTCTCTGAGGGTTCAGATTTATATTCTTCGTTTCTACTTAACCTTGGGCTCTGATTATTAGGTGAAACTTTGAGAGATAGAACATCATTTATATTTTGAATTTGGTCAGGAAGAGAAGTGTCAGTTGCAGTAGGAGAAAGTTTAGAGATTTGTTTTACCGAGGGTTGAAGGCCATCAGATGGGCAAATTTCCTGACCACTCATAATAAAATTTTGATTTGCAACCAAATTTTGATCAGATACAAGAATAATATTTTTATTTCCATTCTGCATATCAATATTATTTATTACTGCTTTCTTATTCATATTTTTATCTATTTCGCTTATTTCTGAAGAGGGAGTACTATCTTTCGCCACTTTTAACTCAATTTGAGTATTATCACGGCTATCAGACGTAGATGATACACCAGAATGTGCTGACGATGGACGATCAACAGGAGATGCTTGTAAATCAAGACCAGGTTGTGGACTAAGTGCTAAATGATTACTAGGTGGTCTTGATCCACTATCAGATCCACTACTACTTGCCCGCATTGCCTCTTCAGAACCACTCTGATCATCAGACTGAGCAGAAGATGAGTGTCTCTGACGATATTTTCCAAGCGCCCTAGAAACAGCAAATTCCCTGCTCCCGCTGCCAACTCTTGAGGGTGGTTTAAGATCACATTCCTTTTCTTTGCTGTCAGAACGTTTGAGTTCCCCAACAGTTTGAAAAAGTGAATCTACTTCCCCGGTATTTACATCACTTTCTGCACTGTGCGAAGCTGTACCCTCATCTACAAATTTACTGGAATCACTTTCTGTTTCTTTCCCCAGATCTTCCTTTTGTTGCTTTTTATCAGGTTGTATTTCGGAGATTTTAATTTGCTTCATCGTTGGAAACAATGGTTCAGGAGCAATAACATTATCGGAAAATAAACTACTGTTATCACTATCCTCTTCCCATATATTACGACGCGGAATAGGTCTGCTAATTTCCATATCTGAATGCTCTGAATCAGACAACGATGGTAATGAAGAACTGCTCCCACGTCCCCGCGTTTTATGTAAAAATCCAGTCATGGTGGAAACAAGAACATTTTTCTTCCTTTCTTTTCTTTTACTCATAGCTGCTGAGTGTTTATCGGTACTTCCTACGTTATCATCATCTTCAGGTCTTGAAGGAAGACTATGAGACCTTGAACGTCTATTCATGATATCTATTGCAGGAATCATTTTTGAAACTTGATTTAAAGCTGATTTCATGCTTGCTACTCTTCTTACTTTCTTCTTATCCTCTCTACTTTGATGTCCTTTACTTGATATTAAATCTTTGTTTATTGTGATATAACCTGCCTGAGAAACGAGAACTTTACTCTGATCAAGGTAACTTGGAGGTTCATTTTCTTGAACTAACTCTCTGTGCTCTGTGACAATTTGAGGACTATATCGCGATTGCATTTTAATATCTACTTCATGCTGTTGAATATCTGCTTTATTTTCGCTTAACTGGGAACTTTTGGCAAAATCTAAATCGCTAACGGCTTGGGTATGTCTTCTAACGTTATTATATCTGTCGTATCTTCCTTTACTTTGAAGATGCTGTTGTTCTCTATCTGTGTTCATAGATTCTACACCAGAATCTACAATGGGCTCAAATTGGACATCTTTAATCTGTATTGTTGGTGGAACGCGAACATTGTATTGTTCTCTTGTATCGTATGCAGATACATATCTGTCGGCTGATCCATAAATGTATCCTTTTATATTTTCTGGAGTATCATATTTATAATTTTGTGCATATCGATTCAGATTTGGAGATTTTTTCTCATTTTCTATAGGAATGTATCTACTAACAATATGAGAAGAAGACTGAATTTGTGGAGAACCAGTAGGAAAACGAGAATATTTATGAATTTCTTTACCACCAGGTCCAGACGAAGGATAAAAACTGGAACTAGAAGAATATGATGATATAGAGTCTGAACTATCTGCACCATAACTTTGTTTGCCGTCTGACCTTGCACTTTCAACGTCTGAAAGATTTTCATACCGTCGTAAATGTTGACCCATATATCTTAGTTCTCCAGCTGCATTAAAATAAGCCTGAGAAAGATATTTAGTATCATTAAGATATGGTGAATGATTATAGGGCTTATTCATAAGTTGAGATTCTAAGCCACTTCCGACAATACTACCTGAAAAAACTTCAGAAAGGCTCGTATCAGTTACTAATGCTGCTGATACCACGCTGGGACGTGAACCAGAATAATAATGAGAGTAGGTACTTGATGTTGGTGCTGGAGGTGGCGGGGGTGGCAATCCAGTAGATATTGATAAGACATCATCATACAAACGATCATCAAGTTTGGTCTTGGTGAGAGTATTTGTTGGCAATGCAGGTTTAGGATATATGCTATACGAACTAAATGTATCATCGGAAAATTTACTAGGGGATACATTTGATTTTTGCTTGCGTGGACTTAAAAGATGCTTTTTATTTACTAAAGAATACTTAGAATCACTGAAAGATGAATTTGAACCTGCGGAACTTTGCAAATGAAGAAAATCTTCTCTTGATTTTAAAAATGGAGATATATTCTGATTTCCTGACCGGTATAAAAAAATTCCCCCGTGTCTATTATATAATAAAACTAATGTAAAATTGAGGAATAAATACATCACACACCTAAGGACACTCTCGTAGTAGTAAGTAGGACTCGCATCCGTGAGTTTCCCGCAATAATTCAGAGGCCAAAACTTGGTCTTCTCCAATATCAAAATGGCTTTTGGAAGGCGATTTTTCGATGTTACCTGAAGAAGAAGGTGTGTCATTTAATACCAATGCTTCAGGTTCAAATTTATTGAAGTCTTGTTTAGCCGGAGAAGGTGAAGGAATTTGCATTTGTTTAGGACTTTTGGGACTTCTTGAAGTAGGCGTCGCCCTAGGGCTTGTTCCGCTATCTCTTTGTAAATACTGAGAAGGGGTTAATGGCCTTTTAGATGACGTAAAAGGGTCTGATTGATTGTTATTAAAAGAAGTTTTGGATTTGTAAGCATCTTTTGGACTTGCAGATCTTGATGATGTAGTTTGACCATCTTGACGAATTGATGACGGAGACACCGATTTTTCATAAGTTGTCTTTGAATACGAAGGGGAAGAAGGTTTTTTACTCCAAGATAACGAGGAAGTAAAAGAATCTTGAGTCTTAAAATTTTCAGAGAGTAATGAATTAGATTCAAACGGTGAAGTGGATTTTCGTGCAAATTCCTTTTTAGTATGTCTTGGAGATCCTCCTATGGAGCTTCCAG
>JABUQX010030369.1:85000-87500 GCA_015478945.1 Trachelipus rathkii
AATCTTAACCTTTATATATATATATATATATATATATATATATATATATATATCTTAAACATCTCAGTGGGAATAAAAAATTCTTTCAAAGAAAACCAATTTAAATCCCCTAATGAATTGGATTCGCTGACCAATAATGAACGCTAGTTTTTTTTTTTTTTTTATGTAAAATATCAAAATTTAAAATGATGATCAAAACTCTCTCGTAGACCACCTTAAATTTATTTTTTCATGACGAGGATAGGTTCATATAACTCAATAGCTTTTGCTTGGCTTTTTAAATGTATAGCTTTATCACCTTTATAACCTTTCAATTTCTTTTTTTTTTTTAGTTTAAAATGAGAGTCTGATGAGAATGCTTTTTCGTCAAAAGGCCTAACTCTTTATTAATTTAGGTATGAACTTGTCATCTAAGCGATTATTTGGTTGCAGATTCATACGATAAGTCAATTTATATACTTATATACATACATATATACATATATGCTCATATATATATATATATATCTATACTCTACTCCATAACTATATATATATATATATATATATATATATACTCTATATATATATGCTATATATATATATATATCTTTCTTACATATAAATATATATATATATATATATATATATATATATATATAATATATATATATATATATATATATATATATATATATATATATATATATATATATATATATATATATATATATATATATATATATAATTTTGGCTAAATTTTACCTCCCCAGACAAAAAATACTTCATGTGTCTGGCAAAGTAATTACTCAATTTTATCATTTTTATAAAACATTTCCATCCCGAATGCAGTCTACTACAGTATCTGAAGAGGTCAGGATTGACGAAAGCTCATACGTGGTCTTATACGTGGTCTTGTATATATGTATATATATATATATATAATATATATATATATATATATATATATATATATATATATATATACTTCATATATATATATAACATCTATATATACATATATAATCAGGCTGCGTAGACGATTAACCGGGAGACCAGATAGGACCTGGGATTAATTGAGCCAGAGGCAGACCAGAGGCAAGCTTTCACCGAGACTGGGCCGGGCCGGGGGGCGAAATTTTGGGCGACTTGGAGCCGGATCAAACTGTGGCAGGCCTGGGGACCTGGAGCCGGAGCCGGAGCAGGCAAAAAAGGGGGAGTCGGAGCCGCAAAAAGGAGGCTGCTCCGGCTCCGGCAAAAATTAAGTAATTATTAATTTTGTTACTACTATATATATATATACATATAGTATATATATATGTATATATAATAATATAACAACATATATATATATATACTATAACAACATAACCTTATATATATATATATATCATGTTACTTATTTGGATAATGCATACTGCATATATACATATAATAATATATGCCCTTTATATATATAATATATATATATATATATAGTAATAACCCTTAACCATATACACCATATATATATATATATATAACTAACATATTTATATATAATAACTCATATATATAATATATATATATATATATATATATGTATATATATATCATAACATACTTATATATATATACTTATATATATCTACTCACTATATATATATATATGCCTATATATACATTGTATGCCTGGGAAATTAATGAAGTTTCGAAAGATCAAGCTGCAAAAGAAGTGACAATCTTAGGTCTGAGACAAGATGGGAAGTATATGTTTTATCTTCCCAAAGGAAGCTACAACTTCAAAGGGTCATAGTAGTAGTATGATGACTGCCTCCGGTACTTCTGAACTCTCTCTCAAATGATCAGGGAACAAATCGAAACCCTTGAAGAATTATTAAAACACCCAACCTTTTACAACAAAAAATATTCAATCAGGAGACTTGCGACCAGGAAAATTTTTATAGAGGAACGGATTTTAGCAAATCTGTAAATTCCATGAAGAGGAAGAATATTAGCTTCAAAATAAAATATTTTTGTCGGCAATATATGCATTTTGAAATTGCTATCAGTAAACCGAAGATCTGATATTTAAAGCTAGGAGTGCTCTTTGTGAACTAAGGACTTGAAATATGAATAACACTTTCGAACGAGAAATAATTCAGTCAGAGAGTTAAGCAATAGGAATCCTCCAGCACTTTTGAATTTTGTCAGATGAAGATGAAGAGATACAATTTGACAGATAATAGGGAGGAGAAAATTGGGCGCGAAGAAGCGATTAGAAAAACTAAAAATACAATCTACTAGTAAAAGACATTCAAGCCTAAATATCTTCTGAAAAATAAAGGTAAAATTCCATAAATTAGTAGATGGAGATAATAAATATCGACCGAGTAATAAAGTTAGCAGTTAAAGAGACAATCAATTGCTATCTAAATTTTTTGCAGATGCAGCTTTTTTGCAATTACGCTTTACATCTCCCAGGAAGTGAATGTTGAAAGGAAACTTATTTTTACCACTAGCTTTAAAAACTAATGCAAAA
>JABUQX010030370.1:5000-7500 GCA_015478945.1 Trachelipus rathkii
ATTATTTTTAATGTGTCATAAATACAATAAAATAAAAACCTTTTAAAAAAAATAAATAAATAAAAAATACATCTATTTCCTTTATTTTAGAGCTTCACCAATCTATATATTTATTTATTTATATATATATATATATATATATATATATATATATATATTAAAAAGAAAACAACTCATTTATAGTGCAGAGAGAAACATTAACTAAAAAATATATATATTTATATATATATATATATATATATATATATATATATATATATATATATATATATTTATATCTTTTTATTTCTTTATATATATATATAGATGGTCAATTTTTAATGCTCACAGTATGTAGCTAGAGAACGGCAGGTCCCTACAGTAAAACAAATTATACATTTGGAATCCAGCCGAAAATTTTAAGAATGGCATTTAACTTTTTTTTTTTTTTTTGAGTATTTTTTTTTTTTTTTTTTAACTAAAGGAATACCCAAGGGTAAACCGCAAAGATGGCAGGAGTCAGGGTCTCTCGGCCTCCCGGTGGACGACGGGGGGGACTAATCCCCCCCTCCGTGAACCCCCGCTCTTTGGTCTTTGGGTGTCGCAGGGGTTCCTCCGACCATATGGAAAACGTCCCCCTCTGTCCCCCGTCGGCTCAGAGCCCCCTAAATTTGGTGAAATAATTTTGTTTTGGAAAATTTTAGAAGTTTTTTTGGGGGCTCGAGGCAGGCAGAATTTGAAGTCAGGAGAGCTACCACGACCCAGGCATTCAGAGACCATCCCAGAGAAGTGTCCCAAAATCAACACCGATACCATCTTACGATTTACCTAAATTATTCACTAGTTAAAAAATTACTAAAAAAAAAAAAAAAAAAAAGTTAAATCCATCATAAACACAAACTGTTAATATGAACTGTTTTACTGTAGGATTTCCTACTAGATTCTCTGTGACATTAAAAATCTGACCATCTATATATTTTGCTGTATATATATAAATTTATATGTATATATGTCTGTGTATATATATATATATATATATATATATATAATATATATATTATATATATATATATATATATATATATATATATATATATATATATATATATATATAAAATATATATATATACAAAAAAATAAAATAATATATATATATATATATAACTTTATACTATATATAATATATATATATATATATATATATATATATATAAACTAAAAATTTAATTCCAGTACTATTAGCAAATAAATCAATTTACCCTCAAAAATAGAGATGTTTATTTTTATGGCAAATCAATTTTTTAATTTTAATTTTCTTTATAAATTATTACCAACCTTTCCAATACTAAATTATTTTGAGGAGCATGGTTTACTTAAGGTCCAAAAAAATTATATATTTGGAATCAGCCGAAAATTCTAAGGATGGGATTTAAATTTTTTTTTTTTTTTTTTTTTTTTTTTTTTTGGTAAAAAATAATTTTAACTAAAGAATCCTAGGGTAAACCGCAAAGATGGCAGAAATCGGGGTCTCTCGGCCAAACGGTGGGGACTAATCCCCCCCTCCGGGGATGGTCTCCGGAACCCCCGCTCTTTGGTCTTTGGGTGTCGCGGGGGTTCCTCCGACCATCCCCTCCGGGGTATGAATCGTCCCCCCTCCTGTGGGTCCCCGGAACCCCCGCTCTTTGGTCTTTGGGTGTCGCGGGGTTCTCCCGACCATCCCCTCAGGAGTGAAACGTCCCCCTCTGTCCCCATCCAGCTCAAGCTTTAAATTCAGGTGAAATAATTTTGTTTTTTGGAAAATTTTAAGTTTTTAGGGGGCTCGAGCCGACCGGGAACACAGGGGGGGACAGCAGGGTTCAGGGCCTCCGGAAAGCCGTCGTCCACCAGGAGGCCGAGACCCCGACTCCTGCCATCTTTGCGGTTTACCCTAAGGGTATTCTTTAGTTAAATAAAAAAATTTTTACTTCAAAAAGAAGAAAAACATCCTAGAATTTTCCGCTGATTTCAAATATATAATTTGTTTTACTGTAGGACCTGCCGTTCTCTAGTTACATACTGTGAGCATTAAAAAAATCTGACCATCTATATATATATATATATATATATATATATATATATATATATATATATATATATATATATATATATATATATATATATATATATATATATATAAATATATATATATATATATATATATATATATATATATACAACACTTATTGTGAACACAAATAATAAATATTTACGTCGAAATAAACAAAGCTCAAAAAATAAAAAAAGTAAGTTCTTTTTATAGCAAATAAATTTTTAAAAATAATTTTCCATTTTTTTGACGATTTATTATTATCATGACGTCTCTAATATTGCTTAAGCTTTCTCATTTTCAAAAGCCTATGGTGGAGCACAAAAACAAAAAAAAACAATTCTTTTTAGATTTTATTAATATTATTTATATTATAGTTGAAAATTAAAATAAAGTTTCTCTTTTTTTAGGTTTCATAAATACAGAATGTTAAAA
>JABUQX010030370.1:25000-62500 GCA_015478945.1 Trachelipus rathkii
GGGTTGGAAGTTAAGAACTAGGAAAAGGATTAATAGTGTAAATATAAGGGTTGGAAGTTAAGAATTAGGAAAAGGATTAATAGTGTAAATAGGAGGGCTGGAAGATAAGAATTAGGAAAAGGATTAATAGTGTAAATAGAAGGGTTGAAAGTTAAGAATTAGGAAAAGGTTTAGTAGGTTAAATAGAAGGGTTGGAAGTTAAGAAAAGATCCAATAAGTTCGATTCACCTCCAAGACGATCAGGAATACGGGTAGAGAGTTGAACCAACTGCTCATGGTTGTTCTATGCAGAAAAATAGCAAGCTATCAAACCAACTGTTTCGCCAGCTGTGTCTTGAGCTAGAGAAAAACCATGTTCGGTGGTGAACATTGAAATCACCAATAATGATGATTTCCGAAAAAGGTGAAAGTAAGTATTATATTTTGGAGTTTGGATAGTTGAAAAATTTAGGATGTTCAGTAGAATTAGTCGATAAATATACATAACTAGGGTTGGCCGGCTCACCGGCTCACCGGATGCGGTGCGGTGCGGTGCGGTGCGGTGCGGTGCGGTTTAGTGCGGTGAGATGCTGTACCCAATTTTAAAATTATAGAGGTGCCGTATGGTGCGGTGCGGTGCTCAAAATTCCGGAGCTCGGCACAACCCTATATAGAACAGATAAGTTCAGTTTAAGATTAGTGAGAGAAATTAAGCCATAGAATTCAGAAGACTGCAAATTAGAAACATGAGAACAGATGACATCATCGCTCATTTACACTATGTTTAACATCAGCCCTTGGCTGAACATCGAGAATAGAAACAGTAAGAAGGAACACAATATGATTTGCTGTTCGAAGCGCTCAAGCATCTGAGTTTCGGTCAAGAACAAGAGGTGGTCAACATGAAGAGAGGTGGTGTTCAACAAAGGGGGAAATTAGAATAAAGACCGCGAATATTTTAGAAATTTATGGAAAAAAAGAAGGTCGTGCGCCAGAACAAGCCGGCGACGAAGGTTTGGCGATACCAACCCAGTTACAGAAGCCTGCAAATTCCCAAGTGATAATTGGGTGTGTATATATATAATATATATATATATATATATAATATATATATATATATATATATACGTAAATATATATATATATAAGAATATGATAGATATATATATATTATATATATATATATATAATATATATATATGTAAGTGCCAAGTGATAATGAGGTGTATATATATATATATATATATATTATAAATAATATATTATATATATATACTATATATATATATATCTGTATTATATATATATAGTAATAATATATATATATATATATATATATACTATAAATATATATAATATATAATAATAACCTAATATATATATATATATATTATACTATAATATATATATAATATATATATATATATATATATATATAGTATATATTATATATATGGACATATATCTATTTCTAATATAATATATAAGTGTATATATATATATATATATATATATATTGCATGCTTACATTTGTATGTTATGATTCATAACAAATGTTTGATTAAAAAAATTAATCAAATTTTTTTGTGTTAAAAAAGCGATGGAAAATTCATTCCTTAATTTCCTTTCAATAAAAAATCGATAAACGTTTCCGACCAAGAATTCCGTGGAGAGATTAAAGTAGATTTGGTCGAGCACTGGAATTTACCGCACCGCACCGCACCGCACCGCACCTTACCGCATGCACCGCACCGCACCGCACCGCACCGCACCAAAAAATCGTGCACCAGAACCACACTGTACTGCGCTTCCCATCTTTTTTTTTGTACCGCACCGAACTACACGAGAAGTTTCTGCACCAGCCATCGCACCGTACCGTACTGTACTGTACTACCATTTAATTTTTTTTCCACCATATATCTCTTTTGGAATTTGCACCGCGCAGAGCACCGCACCATTCTAGGAGATCGTGTACCAATATTGCACTTCTCTTTTACAATGTGAGCCGCACACCTCGCCGATGTAACGACCAACCCTAGATCAAGGTATAGCTATGAAAAACTATCTCATAAATTTGTTTGATTAATTATTATAATTAATTGATTAATATATTAATAATTCATTAATAAAATTAATTAATTAATATATTACCTTTTAAAATAGTAATTTAATCAATGATTTTAAATAAATATTTATTTTTTCTCTACTTTATAAATTCGGTAACAAAATTACCAATCAGTTTGCTTTAATATTTAATTACTTTAAATGAACACTGAGTAAACATAGTCCATTAAATCGATCTTGACAAATTGATTTTAGCAAAGTTTTGGCTGGTCTTAAAGTGATTAATAATCCTTCGATTGTGAAAGTCTCATTGGTGGAAGAAAGCTTATAATAAAAATTTTTAACTAGTAAGAAATTTTTTTTGGATCAATTCTCTCAAGTACATATTTCTTTTGGGATCAATTCTCTATAGCGCATATTTCGTTTTGGATCAATTCTCTATAGCGCATATTTATTTTTGAATCAATTTTCTCTAGCACATATTTATTTTTGGATCAATTCACTCTAGCACATATTCCGTTTTGGATCAATTCACTCTAGCACATTTATCATTTTGGATCAATTTGCCCTAGCACATATTTTATTTGGGATCAATTCTCACTAACGTAAATTCCTTTTTGGATCAATTTGCTATAGCATATTTCCTTTTGGATAAACTCACTCTAACACGTTTTTTTGTTTTGGATCAATCAGCTTTAGCACATATTTCGTTTTGGAAAAATTCGTTCTAACACATTTTTCGATTTGGATCAATTTACTCTTGCACATATTTTATTTTGGATCAATTCGTTCTAGTACATTTTTCCTTTTAGATCAATTCTCAATTATTATTATTATTATTATTATTATTATTATTATTATTATTATTATTATTATTATTATTATTATTATTATTATTATTATTATTATTATTATTATTATTATTCGTCTTCTTCTTCTTCTTCTTCTTCTTCTTCTTCTTCTTCTTCTTCTTCTTCTTCTTCTTCTTCTTCTTCTTCTTCTTCTTCTTCTTCTTCTTCTTCTTCTTCTTCTTCTTCGTTTTCTTCTTCTTCTTTTTCTTCTTCTTTTTATTATTATTATTATTATTTTATTATTATTATTATTATTATTATATTATTATTATTATTATTTTATTATTATTATTATTATTATTATATTATTATTATTATTATTATTATTTCCCAAAATGGAAAATTAGTTACCTATTCAATTTAAAGTTTTCTCTTCCATTCTTTTTAAATACTTCAATTAAAACAAATTAGAGACTAGTTGTCTATATATAATTAATGGGTGACTTAATTAAATTTTAATTACAAGAATTGACTCTTTACGAGAAATTTTGCTTTTGTAATTAATTTACGAAAATAGAATATATAATTCTCTCTCTCTCTCTCATATATATATATATAATATATATTATATATATATAATATATATATATATATATATATATATAGTATATATAATTATATTATAATATATATATATATCACATATATATATATATATATATATATATATATATATATATATATATAATATTATTATAGTATGCGCACATATCTGGGGTTGTTTCACTCTCACCGCCAATATAGAAAGTGCGTAGTTGTCTTTTAGCCCTATAAGCTAACAGGTCTTTCACTAACACTCTCAAATTCGTTTTGTAGTTTGTACGTCATCAAAACCGAGCTTGCAATTGATTATAATATGTCTATTACAATGACACTGCTCTATATTTATTATTATTTATTATTAATTATATATTATATATATATATATATATATATATATATTTATATTATATTATATAATCTATATATATATATATATTTATATATATATATATATATATATATATATATATATATATATATATAATCAAGTTAATATCGACACAATATCAGAACCCATATTTTTTGGGGGGGAAAGTTCACACCTCCCGGGCATAGCCCTATTCTAGGAGGGGGGAACTTCTCTAGGTAGTTTCTACCTAGGATCCAGACTAGGGATCGAACCCGGGCCCTTGCCATGAGACTCTGTCGCTCTATCGATTGAACCACGGTTATCGATAACTTAACTGCTATGATTACTCCTACATGCAACCCACCAGTAAACTCTCGAACATACTTTCTTATTTTTTTCCTCCACTTCCTTGGCTTGCGGATATAAAGAGCAAGCAAATGTGGTGCTGTGAGGAAATACGAAAAAGCCTTAGAACACCAAAACTTCCCGAATCTTCTGCAGTGAAAGAAAGAGTATGATTCCTTCAAGAAATATCACGGAAAAAAGCTGAATACCAAGAATATTTAGAACGGAAGAAGGTTTGAGTTGCCCGTTTTCAAAGATGTTGTAACTGTGCGAAAGCTTGTCGAGTATTTAGATGAAGGAAGAGTTTTTGAGGCATTATAAACAACCTTCATTTCTTTTCCTCAAGTAATAAATAGGAGAAAGGTTAGAGATCAGTTGAGAGAGAGAGAGAGAGAGAGAGAGAGAGAGAGAGAGAGAGAGAAGAGAGAGAGAGAGAGAGAGGAGAAAGAGAGAGAGAAGAGAGAGAGAGAGAGAGAGAAAGAAGAGAGAGAGAGAGAGAGAGAGAGAGAAGAGAGAGAGAGAGAGAGAGAGAGAGAGAGAGAGAGAGAGAGAACACCTGAACACCACAATATTTGTGAAGTTATGTAGAACACCTTTAAAGTAAAAGGAGTAATGGAAGATCGATGGAATCGTCTGCGTAAGAGTGATAAAATTAGCAAATAATAGAATATCATTAATGAAATTGAGAAAAAGAGTTGGGGAAAGGGCCGATCACTGAGGTAGAATATTATTTATGAAAAATTGAAAAAAAAAAAAAGATTTTGGGAAAGGACCATTCCCTGAGGAACATCACTTGATTTATATTAGGATTAGTTTGCTGCTATTAAGCGATCGTGAAGGTTATCAGAGAGATGATTATTACAGTATTTATCTGCAGATACCTATAAACTAACGTTACTACAGAGTTATGCCCTTTAATGTTTATGCTATCCAATCCAGGTTGACATTGAACAATCTTGTACTTTGTAAAATTTATAGTCAGTTTGATTTAAGCAGCATTTATCTTCGGTCCCATCCCTTTTATTACTCGTTGAAGTTCCAACGCTTAATTAATCTCAGTTTTCATTTTGAACAAGATATTAACACATGATCGTCAGTATACAGTAGAAAGTTCATTTCCCAATCTCCATTAAGTAGAAACGTATTAGCACTTTTCCAATTCTATCCATATCCATAACTATACAATTCACAAAATATTAACTAGCCTTGAAGACCTTCAACTTTAATTCTAACGCATGTACTGCTGCACCGAAAAATATCTGTCGTTGGGTTAAAACTGTTCTTTACTTAATAATCTTCGTATACTACCTCACAGATTCCTTCCTCGTATTTTGTCATATGTCATTTCTAATTTTTTCCTTTACGGATTATTTCTCTGCCAGCATTTTCAAAGATAACATCTGATTCATTCACCCTCGATCGCCTCTAACAAACTTTTCCTATTATCACTAGTGTACCTACTACTTCAATTAACTTGCTTTTACCTCTATAATTAGGGTGCTAATTATTAACTTTCTTGTGCTGATTAAATGGTTAAATAAAGTAGTTTTGTCAATTATGTGGTACCTAACATCTTTCCCTAGCACACATAATCCAGAGGTGGGCATTTTGCATTCCGCAATTTCGCAATTTTTGTAAAAAAAAAAAAAAAAAAATGCGGAATAGCGATAGCGACAATTTGAAAAAAGTTCCAGAATTGAAGTTCCGCAACTTTTTTCATATTATCGCTATCGCTATTCCGCAGTTTTTTTTGTTATTCCAAAAATTGCGGAATTGCGGAATTGCGGAATGCAAACTGCCCACCTCTGAGTCCACTTCACGACTTTATCAACTTTCTTTCTAAATATTTTCATTTTATGCAATCCAAACCAGAATGTTTTCTCTTTTCGTTTTCTTTAAAGCATTGACGACTTCATCTCTCGCAATGCGACCCACCGCATTTTCCATCCTAATCTATTTTCCTCAAATATTTTCTTCTACTCTAGCTTTTAATTTCGCCTCTTCCTCTTCATCTCTCAGTTTCAAGTAATTCCCGAAAATGTGCACTACATTTTTTCCAACTTCAGCCTCATTCAACACCACAGTCCATCCCAAGCCATTACATTAGTGACTAGGCCATCACCTTTCTTTTTTTCGGACCATGTTCGTTTGCTTCAATAACAATTGGTTTCTCTTCCTTTAATTTAAAATTATTTGTCCACTCCACCTTTGTCGACTGTTCTCTTTGTGGCTTCTCTGTCTCTCTACTCTTCTATCTTCTGAACTACTGCCAAATTTCAATCTTTCCTTCAACACTCCTTTTAACCATAACCCTGCTTATACCACAAACTTTGATTATATTCATTTCTCGCTTGCTACGTCTTTCAGTTCGAAGTGTTCCGTACGTCCTACCTCATGCTTCATTAAGCATTGTCTACTAGATAATCAACACAGCGAGAAACCAGACGTATATATCGACCTACTTGATCAAGCAATTAGATCTTTAGACGACCTGATCAAGTAATCTTTTTTTGTTGCATTTGGCTGGCTAAGTTCCCTTCGCTAATCTTTAGCGTTCATTTAGCCTCCTCTTGCACAAATTCGAACACACATACTGAAGCACATCTTGCCTCCTCGGACTTTGAAATGTCTCCCTTCTCCATGTTTCCATTGCAATATTTGTCATCGACCTCCGGCAACAAGTCCTCCATACAGAGCTCAAAAGGTGAGACATCCTGTGCATCGTGCGTGGTGCGCTCCCTATTAGCATAACAAACAATGCTCGATGATACGTTATGCCATTCCGCACCTGCTCAGCTACACTTTCACATGAGCATATCCGCTTTAAATACCATTAAACTTCCGGTCAGATCCCTCGATCTATGATTGTACGATACTAGAAAACTTCTTGTTTATATTTCAGCACTCCTTCGTACATTCTCTCATTAGGTCAGACTGTTAAAATTGTTCAAACCTAATTATCGAGCTGTAGATAGACGTCTCCTTTCTGAAACCCCATAGCCAAAAAAGAGTGGATCCCAAGGCTCCTGCCGTAACCTTCGCTGCGGTCTTTAATACTCTTGAGACCGCTCGAGTACTGCCTCCTTGATAAACGTTAGTCGCGGCATCAGCTAAAGGTGCAAACATACGATGCCCGTTCAGATGCATGTCGGCTTCTTGTCATATGATCGGTCCTATTTATCGAGTCGATATTACTACGCTGTAGGTCTCTATCTATTGAATATCTACATGGGACCATGAAGACATTTACTTTCTACCACCTTCTGCACGTCCTCTTTGCCAAATCAATATCGCGCATCTGAAAGTTAGATTTAATCAATGCCTTGTACGACGTGCCTGCTATACGTGTTAGGCAATAGAAACTTTGGCTAATCTCTTACCCATAGATTCTCTTCACTCCGCTTCAATGCTCTTCCGAAACGTAATCACCTTTCTCCACTGTTGCCACTCTCAAAACCTTACCCCGATATTCGATATCTGTCTACTACCAGAGTAACTCTTCCAGTCACTCTTCTACAATCTCTATATAACTAAACTCCACTTTTCTTCTCAGCGTACATTAACGTGTTCTCAACCTCTTTCATCGACTTTCCATATCCCTCATGGTACTCCTTTCATTCGGTAGCATCAATATTCGTACTTTCTTGTCTCTCTCCTGATTCACGCTTCCACGATCACCTATAAGTTCCGTTATAAGTTCTGAATCTCACTCTCGAATTAACTTCCAGCTTCTATCCTTCGTGCTCTATCCAACTTATCCATTAAACTTGTGTGTGTGAGTCTGTTCAACCTCTCTGTTGACCTAACATATCTTCCATCTCACTTGTTTCTGATCTTAAACCTACACAAACATTTAATTTAACAACACAGTTTCCCCGAACATGCCCGTATCTACGCTCAAGTTACTCTTTTCCAGCAATACTACACAATAAGTGTTACGGCTTCATTAGCCAAAAATTCGTACTCAACTGACCACCATTCCTTATTTAACGACTAACATTCGTATAACTTCTGAACTAGTCCAATACCACACAGTGATAAATCTTTGTGTGGTGGTTCATATATCTCTCTATCTAGTCTGATTGATTTCGAATAACATCAATTTCTTTAATACGTCTCTACCTTTTCCAAAACTCGCATGGCCATATATCTCTCTGTCTTTCCATACAACTATACTTCTTCTTGACGATATCTTCTCTCATTCGGACGAACAGAGCGGGACTACGCATTCTCTTTGATATAGTACTTTACCTGTCCGCTTCTCAGAATTCGAGACCCATCAGACCAGCACATAAGCTCTCTCACTTCCACCACCCGACGGATTTGTTTGATAAGTGCATACTCTGTGCATTTCCTACTGGCTTCTCGCATGAACTGCACGCTTCGACATCCGCCAAAAACCTAATGCAATTCTAAAACGACTTCCCGCAGCCACTGCTGCGGGTGTCACTACCACGAAATACGGAAGTTGATACATATCTATCGATAGTCGCGGTGAGCGGATACCTCTTCACCGTGCGTCCAGCCAAACTCATCAGCTGATATGCGCCAATTATAACACTCTCTCTCACCTTACGACACTTCACTTCTCTTACACTTTACCACGAAATACCGACTCACTATCTCGAAGAGTGTCTGTCGATAAAGCGATATCGCCTCCCGGTCCCGCTACTTAAGCCAGATATTATGTGAAAAACTTGTCAGTTTCACTTCACCTCTGACGGTTCGCCACGATAAGATCGGCTCTTCACCTACTTTCCAGGCACGGTGCCTTCTTGAATCTCACCTCGTGATGCTACCTGTTGTTCTCTTTCTCTTCCGCTCCTCTCTTATTTATTCTAACTTCTAGCGCCCTTTACTTGTTAAATATAGGCAGGGCTTTACAGTCTCTGGCGAGATGTCCCTTCTTCCTTTTTTTTTTTTTTTTTTTTTATTTTTGCCAAAAAACACATATAGCAAAAACCCCCTAATCCGTAGCCATAGTGATCACCCTCTCCATACCCACCCGATGCGACGAGTTCTGGTCCGTCGCCGCTTCACTTGATGCTCTTCTCCTGTTGTGTTGTCGTCATGGTAGTTGCGCGTTGCGTCTTACTGCTTCGAGAGTATGCATATCTATCAACACATATATCACTCCTCTCGATCTTAAAGTTTACGCTCGCTCGCATCTATTATCGATGCTAGTATCGTATATGATCTAATCTCTCGATTCCTGTGTCGTCGCATGAGCTGGGTATACATAAACTTCAATACGAGGCTTCCACTGCTAATTTCCTCTGCATACAATGTCTTATCTTCCGGACGCTGATCTTACTCACTACCTTTATTATTTTTCTCCCATTCAAATTACACACCGCCGAGTTTTCTTTATACATTTTTACTAAGACTTACTTAATCCAATCGACGAACAAAACTCACAGATCATTCGGATCATTATATCCTCGCCGCTCTCTTGCATGAGTCCATTTCGCCTAGGACACTATCACTCTCTGTCTGACTGAGAACCCTAGAAATAATTAAGCCTGCAATCAGCTACGATTGACTCCTTCATAAACGATTAACACTGATGTCTTTTACATAGTGTATACTGGCACCTATCCACTCAGACCTTACCTTCTCCTAACACGCCACACGAGAGCTTACACTTATCAACAGGCTCTCTTCATTATCATAACTTTTCAACTCTTCACATCAGATTGTTGAACTTAACTGCTTACGGTTGAGAAATTTGTGATTCCCAAATGAATTCGAGATTTAGTGTCGAGTTAGGGCCCGGTGATCTCTGCCATGAGCAGTGCAATTTAATTAATTATTATCTCCCTTTCTACTACAAAGAATGGATGCTGTATGGTAAGCTATTTAGTTTTGTATCTTTGTTGGTATGCGCACTTAGCACTTGTCTTTCGATTATCTAGCATGCTCGTAGAACTTTGAAAGCTACTCCTTGCTCGCCTGACAGTTGTCTTACCCTCTACAGCATCTAACCTTCATCTGAACATCCTCTCCCGTTCTCCTTGCATCCCTTCTCGCTTTCTAACTTAGCTTCTCTCTCCGTCTCTCTCCAACACGCTACACTTCCTTTTCCTCCAGTGCGGCGCCTACCTTCGGGTGGCCTCAATTCTTCTTTACGCCTTCTTAACGAACTTCCGTCTACCGTTCCCAGCCCTCTTTCCTCAAGACAGACTTCTTTTGTTCCTGCTTCTTTTGATATCTGAACCCAAAATTTGGCCATACATTACATCACACCTTTCAGCTTGCTTTTACGACTCATCACTCTACTCCTCAACATAATTTCGCAGCTTTCAACTATCCAGGAGACCAATTACCTAAATAGACCATCTACACATCTCCTTACAAATTCTCTTCAGAAGCCGATGCAAATTACACACGTTATGCATTCATCGCACAGAATATAAACTTGTAACCACGATAATTGAATATGGGATGACAAAACAAATCACCTTTTCAACGCACGATCGCAATCACGTTCCTTTCAAAAATTTTCAAAATCTGCTTCTTCCTGATAACGCGCAGAAAACAAATTTATTCAACAAAAGTTAAAGACTGTAGATAAGATATATATATATATATAGTATAATATATAGTAAAGTATAATATATATATATATTATATAAAAATACTATCTGATAACTATATAATAAATATTATATAACTATTATTATAATATTAGGTTTTTATACTAATAACTTATATTAAATTGTTATTATATTATATTCTACATTATATATTCAATTTTATATATATATACTACAGATTATAAATATCTATATTTATACATATATATATATATATAATAAAATAGTGAGTTATTTCAGTATATATATATTATATATAATATAATCAATATTGTATAATATAATATAGTATATATATAGTTATAGCTAGCATCTATCGTAAAAAAGTACTATATTAAATAATTACTTACGCTCAGGATTGAAGGTTTTAGGCCATATAATATATATATGATTAATATATATATATAATACAGACTTTTAATACCGTGGTTAAAATTTCCCAAAAGCTCTGAGGAAAATAGCTATTGTCGACTCTGTATGACCCAAAACGATAAAAATCAAAATCACGAAATACGCTATTTTACTACGACGACTTTTTGGGCTATAATTGATTTACCCGGCCGTAGTCAACCAATACCAACTACATGATAGCTAATTATATATATATACTATATATATTATATAATCTAACATATATATTATATCATACTATTCTTAGAACATATAATATAAGGACCACCCTAATAAATATTATATATATAACTCTGTTCTAATATTATATATACTCAATATAGTAACCATCTATTCCTCATTCCTTCTATCTATCGTCAACAATACACCTAATCAGATAAATCTATAATTATCAAATACCGATGATATCGTAAAAAATAGGACACTTTATTACATAATCATATGTCTTTATATATGATAAATCTATAGATATTACTTATATATAATAAACTATATAGTATTATCTATAGTATGTAGTGGAACAGCTACTCTACGTCTAGCCGGAACCAGTGTCGCCGCGAATATATTTTTTAATATATCTAGTTTTACTTATATATCTCTTATATATACTATAACCTATATATGCTCTTAGACTAGTGGGTATCTCTTATACTAAACATCAGTTTCAAACGCCATTAACTACAGACCCTAACCCTTCAAGGAGCCCTATATTAGGCCTACCATCATGACGTAGAATATATATATCTATATATAATATATATTCTATACCTACATTATAAATAAATCCTATTATATTATCTTTTTTTTTTCTTTTTAATAGCTATTCTGTTTATTCTTATTTCTTCTACATATATATATCACTATATTATTACTATATTATTTAACAGCTTCACCTATTACGGTATAGCTACCCTATCGTATATGTCGTTATTACATAATATCTATATAAATAATTGATCCTTGTTACTGTATATATAATATAGAAACCTCGACCCGACCTCATAGCTTTGTAGCAGAGCGTACGTATATAACGTAATACTATTAATATATAATTATACGTTATATATTATTAGATATATTACATACTAAAGCTCGCTCACACTCATAGTTAACTATAATATACTATATATATAACATTACAATATAAAATTTATTGTACTCATTTCCTATACAATTTTTTGACTCTATTTAGAATTTTATTTAACATTATCTTATTTTCGTTTGGGATTTTATTATATAGCCATTTTCTTTGTTATATCACCTTTACGTTACTGTAAATATTTATTTTTAGTATTGGTCTATAACTAGTGGTCTAATTAGATAACAGTTGTCTGTGTTACTTTGTAATTATTGGTGCTTGTATAGATATTATAACTTATCTATATTAGTTATATATGACTATATACTTCATACTATACCACGACTTTTAACTAAAGTATAATTTTACTTTATAAATTACAGTCATCCTATACAAATATTAGTATAATCTATATACTATTAATATATTATATTAGGTATCAATAGTATAGTATAGATACTAATTATCATGGCTCTCCTATACACTATAGGTAACTACTATATTTATTATATATAGATTTAGATATAAAAGTCATGAATAATATTAGACAGGCTCTAACAGATTCCAGAATATCAGATCCCCGTTGCCATTAGCAAAGTGCTACGTTAAACAACACTTGTATAAGAATCAGAATATACGGGCAAACTCAAGTCAACCGAATAGTACAATAATAATTACACATCACCCGTCTTAAAATAATATAATGATTAACATATATCCCAAAACTGAATACTACACAATACTAAACAATGACTTTAGCACAAGTAGTCTAAAAACAAAATGTTAAAACATCTTTGTCGTGTTTATTCAATCAATCAAACCAAATAGCATAAAATCGAGTTCACAACACAGTTAATCCACATACCTCCCAGATTAAACGGATTACAATCGACTGGTTGCAACAATATCCCGAAGGACTAGGAACCACTCCAATTGCAGTCAACTTATAAGGTGGCTTGTGAATTATCATGAGATCAGCGAGCAAGTTCAAAACCTTACCTTTTCCCAGCCACATAATCTTCAATCCTATTGCCAGCGCCCCCCTGTTGACCCATAGTTCACATTCACTCCTGCAATGCAACCATTTCTAATTACAACTTCTAAAATTTCTTGACCTATTATTTATGCCAACTGTTCCACACCTCCTGTTGAATAAAATTGCGCCTTGACGTTACAAACATAAAGTAAACCAATGTATTCAAAACCTGCAGACAAGAAACACCTTTGGAGATTTCTATGACCTAGTACGGTCGAACGGGTTCTTTATACCATGACCCATCCAACATCAATACCCTTTATCCAAACAGATTGTACTTAACTGGTGACTCTCAATTTTTAACATAAGCAAATAGCTAATTGACCTAGGAGAATATTAATAAATTAAATATTCAAGCAATAAAAATAAAGGGCCGGAACACTGATAGATATGCCTCAAAACATTTTCAAAGCTCCCCCTAATAAGAAAAAAATCCAAACATGCCAGAGTTGCCTTTAAAATATGTCAAAGGGTTCTGAGACTCAAAATATCTGATTCTTCAGGTCCAACAACATGGGGAGAGATACTAAAAATAACTATTGAATAATGATTTGGAAAAGTGATTAGAAATCTAATACATACTATTATGCGCATAAAATTAGAGACATACATTACGATAACTGATAAAAATATAAAGAATCTGATTATCAATTTGATTTGTATTATATATATTGTTAGAAGAAATTAAGTTATAGAAAAAGCAGGTATGATATTATGCACTATACTAAAATTCTTCCACTATTTTAATATATACTTATAATTATTATAGATAATATATTACTATATATATGATATATTTATGTAATATATATAGTTTATACAATATATATATATATGTATATATATATATATATATAATATAACTTATATATATATATAACAATTTATATATGAGATATACAAAAAATTAATAATAAGTAAATAAATTATTACTTTAATATATATATAGTACAATTAGTACAATTAGTACAATCTTAGAAGTAGACAAAAATATTAGCAAAAATAATCTTTTTCTATTTGTCTGTAAATCTAAGAACTTCTGAAGCGAAAAGACAACAGCTAAACATTCTTTTTCAATGGAAATCTCTGACGAAATTAAGACCAGTTCTCATGAAAGTAAATTACAAAACAAATGCACATTAAATGAAATACTTGAAACAAGAAAAAATGAATCTTTACGTTCTTTATAAGCAATATAAATTAATAAATTCAATAAATTTATTAACAACAACTATAGGCCAATAAATTAAATATACTGTCTTACCTTGCAGACGACAAATGGCAACTGAGACGACCTGCAATTATTTCAACATTACAAAAGTTACACTGTACGCACACGCGAGCAATACAATAATATTACGACATAGATTGATTACTTACAAACACCCTAGATCATTTGATAAAAATATCCATACGTTCATAAACAATCAATGATATAACGACAATAAATATATTATAACCTCCTAACACTACACAATATTAATTAAAAAGATAGAAGAATTAATTTCACTATA
Organism: Trachelipus rathkii; assembly: GCA_015478945.1. Classification (NCBI taxonomy): domain Eukaryota; kingdom Metazoa; phylum Arthropoda; class Malacostraca; order Isopoda; family Trachelipodidae; genus Trachelipus; species Trachelipus rathkii. The sequence continues at coordinate 39,767 of JABUQX010030370.1, forward strand.
AACCAAATTCACAAATAAATCACACAGAAACGAAAATGTTTAGTAGCACAGTATACACAAATAAATAACACAGGAACATTATCAAGTAGTAATTACCAACTCAACACTTTCTGACCAGAGCAAGATGGAAGAGAGGGAAATCTCCAAAGGATAATCACACAAATGCATTTAAATCCATATTGAATGTAGAATACTGTCTCGGACACTTTACGTTTGAGATAAGTAGAAATAGTTATACAGAGCCGCAAATGACAGTATATACGAGATATTTAATTAAAATAGAAAAGAAAGTTATATAGTCAGCTTCAGAAGATGGGCTGTGTATTCTTTAAGATTTGATCAACCGGACTTGCCATAAAGAAAAATAGTATTCTATCCCTCCAGGAGGAAAAAGGTAAACTGACATTTGCGAAGGATTGAGCCTCACAATCTCACAAATTAGAATATTATTTATTTTTAAAATTATTTAAAATAATGTATTTATCTATGATTCAAATCTTCAACTTCATTTTATCCGATTATAGTCATAATTATAGTCTATTTATATAGTAATATATATAATCAGGTAATATTACGTATATATATATATATAGATATTATAGTTATATATATATTAATATACTATATATATATATTAAATTCATAGTATGAATCAAAAAAGTTAATATAACCTAATATATATTATACCTACATATATATAGATACATACTATATATATATATTATGCGTATATTAGTACTAGGAGGGATATCTTTACCTTATGTATATACCTACCTAAATAACTCATAAGAGTGTAAAATAATAAATATAATGTGAATAAATTATTTATAATACTATAAACTACAATATATATATATTATATATATGATAATTAATTATATTTATAATATATAATAGATAACTATATAGTTAATTATAGTATAACTTACTATTACTATATAGTAGCTAATATATTATTAGTATAATATATTATACTAATTTAATATTATATAATCAACCCAGGCCAAATCTCTTTTCAATTATTCGTAATTAACCATAATAATAAAATCATAATATAATAATAATAATAAATAATAATATAATAGAAATAATCAATAATATAATGAAATCAATTAATAATAATCAATAATAATAATAAAATAAAAACTAAAACGCCGTAGTACTTACAGCAGACACCCAAACGTTTAAGTATTTCTAAAGAGGACTGGCTGAAAATAAAGTAAAATTTGGTAGTCTTCCTCTATAACACCCCACGAGGTACCCTTTAATAGAAATAAAATACTCAACGAACTTGTAAAATTTTTGATAAATATATACTCTATAGTATATTATACTATAATAGTATTATACTATTATATATATAGATATAATATATATATTATACGTGCTATGAAAATTTGTTATACTATTATTATAAGATATACTATTATTATATAGTTTGATTATCATATATTAAGATTATATTGTATACCTCTATTTACTCTATAATATAGTATTATATATGATATGATGTTAGATTGTGGTCCTGATCGCGATCGCGCCATCGGATGAATATAGATTAAGATTAGATAATATGATATATGTAGATGACAAGTATATATATATTAATAGGTATATGATAGATAGTAGATATATTAGATATGAAGAAGAGATTATATTGGTGCAGCCTGCTCTCACGAGGAATCAGTCCAGGAAGGATTGTGGTATATAGCGGAGCAAATAAGCAGTTTGGTTGAACACTGTTGTATCAACTATGAGATAGGCAAGGGAAAAGGTACATTAATCTAACTGAATGTTGTTTCAATACTATGCTACGGGATATATTTCGCGTTTCGCTTTATGGTTTCCTTCGGTGTGAACGCATTATCAATTATATGGTGTGATCATGAGACATCTAGAAGACCAACGGTCTTCTAAGTCGGTTTCCAGAATAATACTTATTTGTCCTATGTTTAATTTGTATTCAGTATGTATGGTACTGGGACATGTCGTAGAGGTGGAAGGGAGGATTCTTAATATTTTAATTTTAAGCACTTCGGTTGACGGAAGGGAATAAGAGGACCTCATGCCGCTTCTTAAGATGGTCCTGCCCTTTTCTGGAATTATGCCATTTATTGGTAAGTTAATTTGTGGTTTCATCAATTTCATAGAGATATCTTACATTATAGAAATTACTGGGACAGTCAATAGGGCCATTAAAGCGTGATTAAAAACTTTTAAAATGCTTGACATATAGGTATAATCTTAGTTTTAGACACTTACAATATAATAACCAAAATAGTACAGTAATTTATTCTTTTGTTATCAAAGATAAAAATAATAATTCTTCAGAGGCCAGTAGGGTAACTCTTGACAAGATCAGGATAGTCTCCAACTTTGGAAAAAAAAACTGATTTTTTGGCAGGTTTAGGTAGAATTTTAAATGCAAACCTTTTTCCTCGAGAAATTTCACATAAAATGGTATATCTTTTGAAGTCTTAAACTGTTTGTGATGATTTAACTCCTGAGCAGTGTTATAAGTTATAACTATATTTTGGTATATCAATCTCCCCTTCTCAAGATGGCTCTTCCATCTGAACTTTCTATTCATTAGTGGAATATTCATAGATTTGTCACATTTTTTATTTCTTCATCAGAGATTTACGCTTGAGAAGGGTAAAAAAAACTACCCTCAGTAAGATACAAATTAATAGAGTTATTAATTTTAATAAATTGTAAAGGATAACCACCTTGCCAAAAGATAAAGCCAAAATCAGAGAGGCGGGCCTCTGTTACAGGCTATATTGGAAGTTTCTATCTTTTAAGGTTTTACCTTATGAAATTTCCCCTTCTATTATAGCATTGCTGGAGACATATTTACTGGACAATAGTCCTATGTATTTATCACACTATAATTTTTGTTTTAAGAACTGGGAAGGTAGAGCAAGTAAGTTTTATTGGAAATTCATTTCACTCATCCTTGAAATTTAAACCTTTGAAAATAGATAAAGATTTGGAGATTATTGATACTCTGGTTTATTTTAAACTAATCACTTTTATAGTTTTCTGTATATATTCCACCCTGAATGAGAAGTATTAAAGCAAAGTTGGAAGATATTTTATTACATGTGTCTCAGAATGTTCCATTTATTATAGTTGGAGATTTTAAGGTTATCATCCTTTGTGCGGTTCAAGCACTGTAGACTTAAAAGGTAGGGAAATTGTAGAATTTATTACAGAAGATCAATTGATTCTTCTGAATCATCCAGAATCTACTTAAAGATCTGATTCAACATAAATGGATTCTTGCTTAGATTTATCCAGTGTCTAAAGAATTGATTACTTTGTTTACCTGGAATATTTTGAGTTATGACTTTGGAAGTGACCATTTTCTGATTTTGTTACAGAATCTGAAAATCATATCTCAAAAGTATAAAAGACCTAAATGAATAGTCAATAATGGTGCCTGGAATAGTTTTACTGGCAATTTGCATATCCCTGAAATTTCATAATGTTTGACAGTAAATGAATATACTCAAAATGTTGTAGTGAAATAACAAATACAACGCTATATATATATATATAATAAAAATATATATATATATATATATATATATATATATATATATATATATATATATATATATATATTATATATTATATATATATATATATTATATACGGTATATATATGCCGGCTATATATATATACTATTATATATATATATCAATATATATATATATTATATATATATATATATATTATATTATATATATATAGTATATATATATAATATATATATATATATATATAATATATATATATATATATATATCTATGATATATATATATATATATTATATATATATATATATAATATATATATATATATTATATATATATATATATATATATATATATATATATATATATATATATATATATATATATATATATATATATATATATATATATATATATATATACTCATTCTACACAAATGGGGAAGATATGGAATCTGGTTAAAAATTTTAAGTCTTCAGTAAATAGTTTTCTATTGTGTTGTCTTTGACTTCTTGGAGATTGCCAATCAGTTATAAAGAACCTTTTGTTTATACCATGGTTGAGGAAAAATTTTTCAATATTGATTTTGGAGGGGGATCTAAGCTGACATACAATCAACCTTTCACACTTTTTGAATTGAATGTGGCATTGACTGCTTTTTGTAAAAATACCTCTCCAAGTTTAGACAAGCAAAGGCTATTGTCATGCGTACTGTTGGAGAAGCTAGAAGAAATTTGCAAGAATATATACATCTATATTTACTTGCTCTACACAAATGGGGATGATAAGGAATGTGCTTAAAAATTTAAAATCTAAAGTAAAGTTACTTCCCAATAGTTTTGAGTGACCCATTCTCTAATTGTGTTGTGTTTGATTCCTTGAAGATTACCAATCAGCTAAGGTAAATAGTATATATACATAGTTATGAGGAACCTTTTGTTTTATACCATGGTTGAAGTGGAATTTTCCAATATTGATTTTGGAGGGCATCTGAGCCAGCATACAATCAACCTTTCACACTTTCTGAATTGAATGTGGCATTGGCTGCTTTCTGTAAAAATACCTCTGGGTTTAGATTGTTATATAGCCATTCCTTCAACATTTATCACTATAAAACAAAGTTTTGTTATTACAGTTCTATAATTGTTTGGCTACAGTATCTCTTTCCAGATGACTGGCATTTATCTCTACTGGTTTCCATACTCAAAAAGGAGAAGCCCAGGAATTGATCTGACTCATATAGATCTATTGCTCATACTAACTATCTGCGTAAGTTATTAGAGAGGATGGTTTTAAACAGAATTGAACAATATATGCAAGTTCACCATTTTTTTTAATATTATATAGAATCAGTATGGTGTTAGAAAGGCTTGCTCCACCTATCTATCTTTTGGAAAGGGATATTAGAGAAACCTTTCTTTGATCAGAATATTTGATGGATGTAATTTTAGATATTGAAAATGCTATGACACAATGTGGATCAATAGTTCCCATAAAATTTATAAAATCGGCTTGAGAAGACACATCCCACAATTTCTTCAAATCTTTTTACAACATAGGAAAATGTGTGCTCAGGTAAAGGACTCTATATCTGAGGTTTTTAAGGTTCAATGTGGAGTCCCACAGGGCAGCACTTTGAACCTTACATTTTTTAGTATGATAAATGATCTTTGTGATGATTGTCCTTTGGGAATAAAATTTTCCCTTCATGCTGATGACTGCTTTGTGGTATTCTCATTGTGATCCACTTAAACCTTTGAATATGATGCAGAGGGCTTTGTATTCTATTACAGAATGGTCAGACAGTTAGGGATTGAATTTGTTTAAAAAAAAAAAGTATGATTTTTACAAGGTGACCAGATCCTCAGTATGATACTCTTTTCCTCCGAAATCAACCTATTATTGATTTTGCTCATCACATAAGGTACATTGGTTTGATTTTTGATAAACATTTGACCTGGATATTACATACTGTACATTTCAAACTAATATGCACTCAAGCTTTGGGTATGATGTAGTATCTTAGTAATGTGAATTGGGGAGCTGATAGAGGTGTTCTTTTGCAATTTTATTTTGCTTTAATAAGGGTGAGACTGGATTATGGTTGTTACATACATGGTACTACTGCTGAAACTCATTTACAATCTATTGATAGAATTCAGTATAGAAACTATAGATCCCTGAGATATCAAATACAATTGGTGCTTTGAGATATACTTTTGTACAGGACTTGGAAGAGAAGGCAATTGTTATGCCACTAGCCATCAGATGGAAATAGTTTGGTTTTCAGTATATTGTTTCTAGAGTGACAAAGGTTAAGCACCCTATCCACAATGCTTTTCAGTTTTATAGACTATGACCTTATCCTTTGCGTGTTTCTGAAAGATTTCTGGAATGGATGGAGGATTTCCATTTATATGTCAAAATCTTATCATTGTTTTTGCCTTTTTAAATGTGGGTGGTTTTAGAAATAGTTTTGATATCAATTAAATTTGAAACTGGTCTTTTGAAATATCTAAAAAATATTACACCAGCGAGTATATAGTAAGTGGGGGTAGGAGTGGAATGGTTCGAATGTGGGGTAAGATATAAATTCCTACTTTTAACTTGAAGCGACAACATGATATTGAAAAGGTTTAAACCATGGGTTTGTTAGCTCTTTCTTATACTAATAAATATATTATTATCATCTAACTCTGATATACCATGCAAAAGTAGTGCCTGACAAAGTAGCATGCTATAGAAATGGAGCCTAAATATTTCCATTTTTACTCTGACAAATAAGGGTCTACAGACCAAACTAATGAGTTTTGAAACCAAACAGGGGGGAAAATGGAAAGGTTGGGGTACCCCCAATTGACCATTAACAGCTTGAGTTTCTATTACTTCCCTCAAAAAATTTGGGGGATAATATGTTTGTCTTTTTTTTACCCCTGAAAAAATTGTTTTTGGGGGTAAGAATGGAATGGTATTTGTTCCATTTTATCCCTTCCATTTTTTCCCTTACAAAAAATTAAAAAATTATATATATATATATATATATATATATATATATATAATATATATATATTATCTATATATATAGAGAATATATACTCATAATATAAAATATAAATGTAAAAATTACTATATCTTATATTTTTCAGTATATATATATATATATCATATATTATATATAGTTATATATATATATTATATATATATATATATATATATATATATATATATATATATATGATATATATATATATATATATATATAATCTATTAATAATTATATATATACTATATTATATATATATTATATATACGTATATACCGTATCATATATATATTATATATATATATATATATATATATATATATATAATATATATTATATAGTAAGTATCATCCGTATATATATATATATATATATATATATATATATATATATATATATATTATATCCTTATGATTTTACTGGTCAAAAATTAACGGGCTCCTGAAGATTAAATAATAAATCTAGTATATATATTGTAATAAAAAAAGTTACCACCTCCCTTCTCTTTTCTTTTTTTATTTCCTAGATTATAATCACGATTCTTTGGATTATTTGTAGTGAAGTGTGTTTGTGGACATTTTGTGTTTTTACATAACTCAAGAGATTTAACGTCGCACTCTATGTTTTATTGAGCACAGGCACTCATTTGTGCTACTTCCATTATATTACGTTGCCTCTGGAAAATCTGGAGGTAGGTTAATCTAATACTTGAATCATTTCAATAGTAAAATAAATGCTTTTGTTTAAAATTCTAAAGTTCTTTGATCGTAAAATGATAGTATAGGTTAGTTTATTTTTTTATTTTAGGTGCAGGGTATAGACCGCTTAAAATTCAACAGTGATTGAAGAAGAGCAGGGCAGAGATCCCTTTTCCATTCAACTTATATCGAAGAATCACGTAATATAAAAAACAAATCCCTAAATTTCTATTTAATCATTTAAAAAAAAAAAAAAAGGTGTAGAGCAATTAAACATTAAAAATTGAGTTGCTTTATAGAATAAAACTAAAACACAGGACAAAGACAAATATTAATGTGTTAGAAATTTTTTCTATTAAATAGTAAAACCAATTGTGCGTGTAAACCTCTTTCTAAAGTACTTCTAAGTGATTAAAGTGAGGGATAAAAGACAATAAAAAAACACGAGAAGAGTCGTGAATGAGTTATAAAACTTGTTGTTTTTTTGTATAATTTTTTTGTATATGATATTTAATCAGTTTCTATATAAATGTAGTTTTTTAATGTTATATCGTGAAAATTTAATTTCCTTTTAAAATCTTTTGCCCACAATTTATATTTAATTGGTGGCACATATGATGATACTTGGGGATAGGTTACCTTTGTAAATTATTATAGTATAGTGTGAAAGATCTCGATAATAATTTTTTTAGCTAAATTAAAACACGTAAATTAAACATTCTCATAAAAAAAAGACATGATTTTAAAATTAGTTTATCACAACTTCTTAAATTGACATGGTAAAACAATGAAGGAGTACGTTTAGCAAGGTAATCAAATTCTAAATGGCAAATTAGATATAATTGCTCCCACAATTGCTATTTCCCTTTTGTAAAAATTTCTTTTTGATCTAATTATTTAATTTTCTTTTTTTCATAATAAACCGTATGGTGGAACTGTTTGGAAGCCAAAACGTGAATACATTCTTTTTTTTCAACTCATTAAACATCTTAAGTATTAGTTCAAACGCAAGGGGTGGTAGTGGTTATGGAAACGCATGCGGTCTCGATGGGACCCGGATCGGTTTTTTTTTCACTTTGTCTCTGTATATGTTTTAAACGTAAGTTTATTATTCTATTTCTCATATTTCATATTTTTCTATCCATTTATTTTTTCTATTAATTTTTTGCTTTTTTGCCAGTGTTTTATTTATTTGTTCTGAAACGTATCATCGTGAGTTCACCCCCATTTCAGAATATAACATTGGTAGCAGAGCGTAAGTTTCTGTTGCTACCCTTGGTTTTTCTGTCAATTATTATTTTGAAGTTTTTCGATACTCCTCATCTTCATTTGTTTACCATTCTTACGTTCAATACCGTAGTGAACAAATACCAAATTTTAACAGCATGACAGATACTATACTCTCTTGGAGTTCATCAGCTAATATACCGATGACCATCCCCAGACGACTGACCTCAGAGTCACCCTCCTCTTTAATGATGTCTCCAGCTACATTATCTGTTCCATGCAATCCTTCTTTTATTATGAATTCTGAGTTTCAAAGTCCATTGATGCCACCACCGGCATTCCATCACTCTTCTAATGTAGTATTAGAACCTTCCCATCCAATTCAGCGACCTAAATGGGAATTACCTTCCTCTTTGAATGAATGTCATATGAATGGGTGTAAGCATGTGCAAATGACCCCTGAACTAACTAATCAACATTTATTATTACAAGTACTTCAACAGAACCAACAAATCTTAGGAGTACTTACACAAGTTATGAATCTGTTGGTTGAACGAGAATGCAATACCACAAATAATACTAACCAATTTCCGAATCAAAAATACCAAAAGTCAAAAATTTCTTCTTCAAAAAGAAAAATACACCAGCCATGGACAAGTGGTACCAAATATCTAAAATGTACATATTGTAAGAAAAATGGCCATGACATCCGCAAATGTACATCTCGCCCGCTTTGCAGTTTTTGTAACAAATGGGGCCATGTGTATGCAGCTTGTTATACACGCCAGAATAAATGTCTTCACTGCGAAATACCAGGGCATATCATAAACAATTGCTCACAAAGAAAACAAAAGACACCATATTACGACAACGATGAGTGTCCAATCTGTACCGGCAAACACTTGGGAATAGAATGCCCACAGTGGTTATCGAAAAACTCTTCTAACCATCTTAAAGGTCTCTTAAAACAAGAGCCACCTCTAAAATTTAATACACCTCTGGTATCTACTCCATTACCTGCTTCAAAGAAAGAGGTGTCGAATGATGTTTTGGATTCCCCTTCACTTTCTTATTCTACTAACAATACTAATCAAGACACTAGAAACTCTACCGATATTACCTAAATTACATTCCCCTACCTTGATCCACGGTGATCCTCCAAATTTAAATGATTTGATCCACGGTGATCCTCCAAATTCAAGCATTATGATCTCCAAAGATCCTCCAAAACCTCTAAATTCTCCTATTAAGATCCACAGAGATCCTCTAAATTCAAAGGTTACGATCACCAGTGATTCTCCAAATCCAACTACTATCCAGGAAAATGTTTCTACTATTTCTGATCCTCCTAATCATGTGGGAACCATCCTTAGTATGCCCCATCTTTCTCTCAAAAATGCTATCAAATCTGACAGTGAACAAACGACAACTGTACAGAATGCAGAGAAACCCCAGCAATATAAAAGGGTAGAAGCAAGTAGTGAAGAGAAGTCGGATTGGGATAAAGCCATGATCAAATGGGACGAGTTGCATCCACCGAAGCATCCACCAAAGAAGAAGAAACGCCATTTACCACTTTCCCATTCAGCCCCGAGGGAAAGTATTTTTAAAAAATAAGAGATGACCCTTCAGTTATACGCAATTCCGCAATTGAGTTCTAAAACCTTCTATTTCACCGGCTGGTAGCCAATGCGAAGTTATTCGCAATATCGACGCAATTGGTTAAAACCTCTATTTCACCGGCTGGTAGCCACGGGAGTTTTCGCACTTCCGCATTCCTATTCCTGTTCGTGTTAGGAACTTCTTGTCACCCTGGACTACCAATCTTTCCCGTGATGGTTATGACGAGGAGGAGAATGTAATAAAAAATTACCGACTCCCAAGCTTTTCTTTTTTATTTCCTAGATTATACGTAGTGGAAGTTGGTGTTTGTGGACAATTTTTGTGTTTTTACATAATCAAGAGATTGTAATTGTCAAGCTCCTATGTTTTTATTGAGCACAGGCAACTCAATGTGTGCTACTTCTATTATAGTGTCGTGAGCCCTTATTGCCTCTGGAAAATCTGGAAGGTAGGTTAAAATCTAATACTTGAATCATTTCAATAGTAAAATAAATGCTTTTGTTTAAAATTCTAAAGTTCTTTGATCGTAAAATGATAGTATAGGTTAGTTTATTTTGTTTATTTTAGGTGCAGGGTATAGACCGCTTAAAATTCAACAGTGATTGAAGAAGAGCAGGACAGAGATCCCTTTTCCGTTCAACTTATATAGAAGAATCACGTAATATAAAAAAATCCCTAAATTTCTATTTAATCATTTACCAAAAGAAAAAAAGGTGTAGAGCAATTAAACATTAAAAATTGAGTTGCTTTATAGAATAAAACTAAAACACAGGACAAAGACAAATATTAATGTGTTAGAAATTTTTTTATTAAATAGTAAAACCAATTGTGCGTGTAAACCTCTTTCTAAAGTACTTCTAAGTGATTAAAGTGAGGGATAAAAGACAATAAAAAAAAACACAAGAAGAGTCGTGAACGAGTTATAAAACTTGTTGTTTTTTTGTATAATTTTTTGTATATGATATTTAATCAGTTTCTATATAAATGATTTTTTAATTTAGATTTAAAGTTAAAAATTCTAAATATCTTTTAAACATTTAAACATTCTTTGGGATAAATTTGTATATGTTGGTGCACCATAATGAATGATACTTGGGGATAGGTTACCTTTGTAAATTATTATAGTATAGTGTGAAAGAATCTCGATAATATTTTTTTACCAAATTAAAAACGTAAATTAAACATTACTCATAAAAAAACCTGATTTTAAATTGTATACCTCCTCTTAAATTGACATGGTAAAACAATGAAGGAGTACGTTTAGCAAGGTAATCAAAATTTCATCTGTTTATTTAGAAGATCAATTATTACTCATTGTATTTCCCTTTTAAATCTTTTTGATCTAATCTATTTATTTTCTTTTTTTCATAATAAAACGTATGGTACTGTTTGAGAGAAACAAACTTGAACATCATCATATATTTTCACGAATCAACATCTTAAGATAGTGACCAAGGGGTGGTAGGTGGTTATGGAAACCCATGCGGTCTCGATGGGCCCGGATACGTTTTTTTCACTTTGCTCTGTATATGATTTTTAAACGTAAGTTTTTTTTCTTATTTTCCATATTTTCTTCTATTTTCTATATGCTCTTTTTTTCTATTAATTTTTTGCTTTGCTGCCAGTGTTTTTTATTTGTTCTGAACGTACATCGTGAGTTACACCCCATTCCATTTCAGATTAACTATATATTTCTTATAATATATAATATATATATACAATATATAAAATATATAATATATAGTATAGTATATATAGAATATTAATATTATATAATCACTATATATATATCACTATCATAAATATATATATACAAGTTACTATATATATTATATATATTGTATGTTACGGAATATACCCTGAAGTGGAACATTGCATCTAAAGCAAATTGGTTTCGTATTTTTCACAGTAAGCTCAACGTCGTTGGGATTCTATAGGTTTTATCAAATGATTTCCTGCGTCGAACCTGATTTCTTCACTTACTCTTCCTTTCAAAAATATGTGTTGTGTGGAGTATTGTGGTTTGCCTGCGTTCGAGAGGCGTCATTGACATCGTCCGCCTGAGCGGACGGTCTCTCTCCTCTCGTTTGGAAGGGCCAACATGTCACTCGGTGGAAAAGGTTTTATCTCGGATCAGCTCTCCTGAAATGTTTTTAGGCGGCTAAGTTACCTGTCCCGACGATACCTCCACCCTGAGTGAAACCAAGGTTTCCCAAGAAGCGAGTCACCGATAGCAGAGGCAATTATCCTTCGCTGCAGCTTAATTTTCCGAGTCGAGAGTTTTGTTTTGTCCGTAGACGGGGGGACGTACAGTAAATGCCTTCGAACCCGAAATCCTGCGGAAATACCTGGGAACAGACGAGGTGAGGGTTAGACACATGTTGACGCCGCCCAATTTGCGGCTGCAGCATGTAGCTCGAACTTTGCCTGGAGAGGTGATCCTCGAACCCCTAAGCAGCGGTTGAGGTGTAAGTAGAGGACTTCCTATCCCGTCACTAGCCTTCACGGTCTTGGCTCTGTTTGCATTCCTGAATGCACACAAGAGAAAACGCGTGACATTGACGACCATACTGCAGTAGTACCCACGCATCTCGCCCTGATGAGCGCAGACAGGTGGGAGAACCGCTACATGTGGAGAAGTGATATATCACCAAATACCTTTACCAACCACAGTAGAGGGCAGCAGCAAGTTGATGCAAGTAGTTGCTTGCTGCGTTCGAGAGGCGTCATTGCACGTCGTCCGCCTGTGCCGGAGCTATTCTATCGTACGTAAAATAACTATTTAACAATTTTTTTTATTAACCATTTTGTAAACACCCTATTTCTAGGTAATTTCTAACTAGATCCGAGGCTCAGGGAATAACGAACCCGGGCTTTTGCATGACCACTCTTGTCATCTACACCGATTGAGCCAGGTATATATAGTATATATATACTATATTTATTATATACTATATATTAATTATAGTATTATAATTCTAATATATATATATATATATTATATATTATATAATTATTTATATATTACGTAATTACTAACCAGATATATAAAAGAAAGATTGAAATGCCAACTAAGCAACAAACAAAAAAAGTATGTAAAAATTCTCTCTTTCTCTCTCTCTCGTCTTTTGCCTCTCTCTCTCTCTCTCTTCTACTCTCTCTCTATATATATATATATTATAAATATATATAAATATATATAATATATATATTATATATATATATATATATATAAATAATATATATATAATATATTATAGTATATAGATATATCTATATATTATAATATATACTTTAAAACAATCAGAATATTTATCAAAATTGTCTGATTTTGGGTTGATTTCGACGTTGAATAGTTGGCCAATGTCTACAAATGGGACCGGCAAAATAAATGGTATATTTTAACTTACGTAGAAATATTTTTATTTTGTCTTTCTTACGGAATTTCGTAGTATCCTTTATGCCTAGAAGAGAACTAACATAAACTAAACCACACCTTATCTTCAGCTTAAGCAGCGTACTTGGGAGCGTATTTCGTGACTGATTGTGTTTTTAACCGAAAATCTGGCAACTTTAGTGACATATTATTTCAAAGATACTTAAAATATATATTTTTTGTTGCTGGATACTTGAAATGGGTTATAATTCTTGCTTCTGAAAACAAAAAGTATTAAATTTTTTGGCGTAATTAATTTCCAGCATGTATAAAGCTGCGTCCCAAAATATGGGACATTGGACCGATAATCGGGTTAAAAGCTGAAATCCACTCCCATTCATACCCTCCACTTGCTACTATATTAAGCCATATTTATTCAAATATTGCAAAGACATGAGAGTTGATCTCAGGGAATCTTATCATGTAGCTACTGATGGATCCCAATGGACGTCAAGAAACTGGCTTTTGCTTTTTATATATGAGTACTGACATTACATAGGGTTCTCCCTACTGATTATTGTATCGCCTATTCTGGCTTGAGTTATATGCTCTTTAAATAGAGTTCTTACATTGTCAAAAGACGTCAATACAAATCTAGTAATAGATTTACTGATTCCCTTAGAGGCTGTTACATGACTTTTAAATGAAATCTCTAAGGTTCGAACATTTTTTGGGATACAATTAGCTGAGTACAAGACTTAAACTTTTGGTAGCTTTGGAGGTGATGTGTGTATAATTTGAATTATTTTGGATCGCAAGTCATGTTGGTATTCCGAAGCATGACAATGATCAGATAAAACTAGCCAAGGAGCTAAGTTAGAGTTGAAACATTAAAATTAACATTGGTTTTTTCGTGTGGACTGAAATAATAGATTATCTAGTCGGCAGGAAAGAAAAATCGCCCTATTTCTTTTGTTGGCCAGCCATGTTGAGATAGAGCAAAAGAGCGTCCTGGCTAACCAACGTCAAGCCAGCATGATTTCAGATTGGTCATTATACCTCACAACATTTGGACAGGCGCACAGAATACAAGGAGCTTATGATTGTTGGTCTGGATATGAGGATGGTATACTTTTAAAAATGATATCATTAGTCTTATTTATAGCCCCAAAACTCAACTTCATAAGATGTTAATCCACCTTTATGCTGCAGCTACAAAGTATGACTATGCATTTTCGTTTTTTTTTTTTTTTTAAGAATAAGACACTGTCTATTTTGTACACTATAAAGTGAAATTTACCTTGAAACATCTCTTCATTGAGTGTCCCAATTTTCTAAACCATAGGCAACAATTGATACATATTTGTGATTCTCTTTCTGCTAATTTTGATTTATTTAATACCTATTTTTTCTATCTTTTCAGTAAAAATTCTTATAAAATTTTTGAGGGATATTAACTTTATTAATTTTTATGAATATGATTTTATGATTCAATTACCTTGAAGACTGAAGATTTTGTGGACCTTTTCATGAATTGGTTGAATTAAAAGTTTTAAGAACAATTGCAAAATTGCTTTCTTTGGTGGCTGCAATGAAAATGGAAACAAGAAACACATGCATAATTCTTTCATCTTAATTGAAATTTGAAACTTATGTAGCAATATGATAGACTACATCTACCAATATCACTGGATCTCCTCAGTCGATACAGTCAGTAATGTAATTCATAAATTCCCTAAGGTTTGTCTGACTGACTACCCTTTTGAAAACCTGGCTGGGAGTCATACAATACTTTGTTATTTCTAAATATTTCTCTATATGACCTTTCAGTAATTTTTCCAGAACTTACAACAGAGGATGTTAAGCCTAACACGCCTTGATTACAATATTCTTTTACTAACTTACTTAAAAGGCACAAAATATGCTATTTTCCAGTCGTCTGGTACCTCACCAAATGCTATTAGATCGTTAAAAATCAATACAGTGCTTTGCAATGCTGGTACTAACTCTTTCAGAATTCTACATATATATATCAGGGCTGCAGCTTTACTTGGGTCAATATGATGTAATAAACGTTTTATATCTTTAACATCAAATTCAAATTCTGTAAGTCTATTTGTTACATGCATAAAGAATTATTAGTCCCACCTTTATCTATTTTCCTCAGTAAACATGAAGAAATAAGCATGTGAAAATGTTGACCATTTCCCTATTCTGAACTCAGTAAATTTTCATCATTTTAATTGGACAATCGCCTATTCCTTACTTTTAATTTATAAACTAAAAACTTCTTCAGATTCGTTATTTATTCTTGCTCACTTATTTCTGCCTCTCTTTGCTTTCTTATTGATGGTTAAGTTCATTTCTATTTTTCCCTATAATTTTTAAATCATCTTCCTATTACTACTTTGAATATTTTAAAACATACGCTTTTCATTATTTTCTCTCTTATCTCTCTTTCAAACAGGTTTTCTCTTTGCACCCTAATGGGTTATTTTAAACAAACTGACTGAATATTCGTTAAAATTTGCTTAAATGTTCCAACATGAATAAAACATTTGGTCTTTAAAACTCTTTATCCAGTTGTTGTACTAAGCATGTTCGAATATTGTAAAATCGCATTTTCGGAAATTAAGATTTTTTCCTTATTAACTTGCAATTTCTGGGCCAGATATTACATTCATATTAAATCTGAATTATATTATGGTCACTAAGTCTAATTCTCTCACTCTAACGTTCTCCAATCTTTTTATGTTATTAATATTAAGTCTAGTAGTTCATCGTATCTTGTGGGTTCTTGAACCATGCTGGTCAAAAGTTTTCTAGTATACAATTTATGAATGAGAACTTATGGTCCATTATTAGCAAGGATCCCATGATGCCGGAAATTAAAATCACATTATGATATTACTTTTTCTTTACTGTGGCATGCGTGTAATTTTTCTTCACAATTTCACCTCAAATTGACTGAAAAGTTAGGTTATCACATGCCCTTTCTAACTGATTATTGTATATAAGAATATCTACCAACCGATTCAATATCATGATTATTTAAAGTCAGTCAGTTAATAAGATTGAATATTGCTTTTTTAAAACTGTAATTTCTACCTTTCTTTCCTCTACGCTGATATAAATAAAGTGAATATCGTCTATTTCATATTCCTGAAGGAGTCTCCATATATTCTTCATTAACCCATGCCTCAGTTATGCAATAATGTATGATTCTCATTTATGGTATAACTAATCAGCTCAATCTTTTTATTTCTCAGGCTATGAGATTTGTGTAAGCATTTGATAGTCGGATGCTGTTATTTTTACTTATCATCATATTTATTTGCTGTAATCAAACTAGCTTTATTTATTCCCACTATTATAGTTACCTTATTGCTATTATTTAGTATCTAAATTTTAGCCCACCACCCAACTTTACTTTAGTTTTTTTGCTAAACAAGTCTCCAACTTCCAACTCAACACCTTTACGACTCAAGTGAATCCATCTGCTGCAAAAAGATCTTTATCAAATTGTTCCAAGAACAAATCAAAAACTAATGTATATACAAAAAAACAATTTCCTAACCCTTTCATTTAACACCTAAAGCCCTACTCCCCCATTCTACTGCACCTAACTAGGTAAATCCGAAATCATGCACTTCTTCCACTAGCTTTCCATTCTGAATCAATCCTATAATCTGCTATTACTTCTTCTGACCTTCTATGTCTATATCATTTGTACCCACCAATCACATCTGAATCTACATTTGTAGAATCAATCTCTCTATCTATCTATCAAGATATCACTCACTCTGGCACTGGATAACATACTCTCAATCGTTTCTTTTTTATTCTTTTGAAAAGTCCCATTTTAGGTATCGTGTCATAGAGTCTCAAATTAAATTTTTCAGTCTTCCCTTCAGAAAACTCAACATTAACATTGGCCCTCTGATCCCTCTCCATCTGAAAGACAGTCGAACTGTTACTGCAGTACAGGTGACTGACATTTCGAGATCCTCTCTTAATTATTATTTCTTATTTGAATTGTGAATAATTATGCGTATTACACTTTAATCCTTTTACCTCTTCAAATACTGCCTAGGAGAATCACTATTTCTGTTCTCACCCTAGGTCTCGTCCTCTCTACATCCCTATAACCTTTTCCTCTACTACTTCCCTTCCTTTCTTAACACAAATACAACTTCTTCAATTCATTCATATTTTCACTCAGTCTTGCAATCTTCCTTAACAACATTCTCTGCATTCAAAACTACAAAAGGGCAGGCTATCACATATTCACCTCTCACAGTTCCACAGTTATCACACAGAGCATACCTAATAAATTATTATTAGCTTCTAACCTGTACCTATTATTTTACCAACTACAGTTTAAATATCATAAAGCCTAAAAAGAAATAAACTAATCTCTTTAAAATAGATTAAAAATTGAAACAAGCCTAAATTTAGCTTAGCTAGGCAGAGATATATAAAAGTTTAGGTAGGCTTACTGTAGTCTTGTGGCTGGAACCCCCTAATTTTATTCAACTTATCACTACAATTTAAAGTTACAAATTAGACTGTAATTTAAATACAGAAAGTCTATTTAGAATCAAATAAACCCAGACACAGAAACAGTAAAACTCTTACCTATGACCTATGTTAGCCTATCAAATTAAATTATCAAAAATTTCATGTAATTGTTTAATGACCTGTAGATTAATACCACAAAGTAGTGGTAGATTAAGATACACAACACTAATTTGTTTACTAAATTCACTTTCAAATACACAAATTATATTAGTAAAATTGGAGAGCAAAAATTAATACACCCTCACTCACTGGTCATCATAAATTAATAATAGTTCTATAAATTTTTGACTGACTCCATTTACACAGGAATTTTTGACTCCAACTCCACTTGCACAGAATTTTCAACTCCAACTCCTGGAAAATTGCATGACTCCACAGTCCTGATATCTCAGCACTGCTAAATTGTATGCCCAATTTTCATATATGCTTTTATTAAGGACATTGTAATGAACAATTTTGCTACTATGAAAAATTTTCCAAAAAATCTTTTATACAGAAAAATTTTGTTCAATTTTTTAAAATCAAATAAAATGTCATGTTTTCGCTCTTATTTTTGGAAGACATTTTATAGTATTAAACTTTTTGTGCTAATACATACTTAACCATAGTTTAGGTTAACTTTGTTATTTCAAGTTTTCAAGTTATACCAAATTTTTTTTACAGGGTAGACAAAAAGTCCATATTTCAAAAAATTGACAACTTTGACCCCCAATATCTCTGTTGGGAATATATGAATAAATTTGGAATTTGCACTCAGCATAGTACTAACATATCTACACACAAAAAAAACTGCATTGATTATTTGCACTGAATGTTGAAAAAATTCAAAATTTTAAAATCATTATTTATAGTCTTATTAATGGTCATAACTCACTCTGGCATCAAATTTTTAAAAATTCTTATATATATATATTATATTATTAATATTTATATAATATATATTATATATATTAATAATATATATATTATATATATATATATAATATATATAATATATATATATAATTTTAGGCAGTTGACTCCGTTAATTTTAGGTTAGGGTAATTTTAAGGTAGATTTAAGGTTAGGTTACCCAAAAATTAATGTATTTACCCTAAATATTTTAAAATATGATACATTAATTATTGATTTTTGCTCCTAGAGTCAACTGCTTATAATAGCCATATAATATATATATACTATATTATATTATTTATATATATATATATATATATATATATATATATATATTCTATATAAATATATTATATATATATATATTATATATACTATTATATATACCGTAAATGGGGGAAAGACCTCACGGAGGGGAAAACCGGTCAGTTTAATAAATTGTTAATATTGTTTTAAGAGTGAATAGCTTTCATAAAAGAAGCATTAGGTAAACATTAATAGCTTATATTTTTAACATATATAAAAATTTAAATAATAACATTCACCTCCATTTCAAAAAAATTTCAAAATTTGAATATTTTTTTTTTTTTTTTTTGCAAAAAATTTTAAGACCTTTGTGGAATCTCGTAGATTAAGATTTAGAAGATTCAAGCAATCGTTTGTCTAAATATTTACATACCCATGTCAAGAATTTTAAATATTAAGTTTATTATGTAAGGTTCCGATTATTTCATTTCGGGAACCGGTCGGGAGGGAAACCCGGTCAGTATAAACTTTTTAAAAAAATTTCATTTTTTTTTAGTTTTCAATAATTTTTGTTCTAATTTTTTATGTTGTTAGACTATAAGACATTTGTTTTATGTTTTATCTATTTTTCTTCTATCTAGTGTAGGGATAAAAAAAGTTCACGTGAAATGTGCGTAATATATATAACAAAAATAACAAAAAAAGCCTATTGTTGTTAAGAAAGTGCAAATATTATTGTTTGTTATTCATATAATAGTAAACTTAAAATTGATGTCATATTTAAATTATAAATATCTTCAAAAAGTTCATGTGAAATGTGGCGTACATAGGCTACCGTAATATTTTGTAATATGTCTGGTTGATTATTATTTATTATTATTAGAAATTAATTAAAATTATTGTGTATGAATTCAATTTTTTTCAATGCTTTATTTAGTCAAAAAATGAAAAAAAATTTCAAAATTTTGTGAAAAATCAACGTTTGGCCAATAATGTTATAAATATAACTTAGACTTGGTGTTTTCTCCAAATTAATTCTATAATATTATTAGATATTTAACATTTAAATTATAATTATATTAGTTTGGAAAGCACAAAAGAAATAATATTTAATGACCGGCTTTTTCCCGACGCATGACGGTTTTTTCGAATTTCAATTTTTTTGAAAATGTGAATTTTTCAAAATTTTTAAAATATAATTTCGAGATTTTTATTATATTTCATTATCTAAAAATTAAGAGCTGTACAGTCTATATACGTAACTATTAAGTGGTAGATATATTAAAATTTCGATTTTTCATTGATTCATTAAAAAAAAAACGGCGATTTTTGACCGTTTTTCCCCCTTTTATATATATATTATTCTATATATATTTATTATTATAATATATATTTATATATAATATATATATAATATATCATATATTATATATTATATAATATAATATATATATATATAATATATTTATTATGGTAAACAGGATTACTTGGACGGGTTTTTGCTTCATTAAAAATTTTGTATGCAGTGATATAAATGGTTAGTAAATTAAAAATATGGTATGAAACATTGTAGTTATTTTACATGAATTTTATGTGTTTTCTTTCTGGCTGTTTAATATCTTTCAAAGGAGGGTCATAACTGTGGTAGGTGACAAATTCAATGGGGTTGGTTTAGAGAACTGTATGTCTTAATTACTCAGGGAGGATTTCAAGTTAAATTTTGACAGCAAGTACTTAAATTTGTTTATATTGTGTTCCCATCTTACAACACCTATGATTAAGCAAGGTGCTTCTTTAGGTCTCTCTGTCACGATGTATACAGGTGCATGTGCCTCTGGAAGGTTTTTATATAGGCTACAACAAAATTTTCGGAATGTTGAAATCACACACAAAATTACAGTTACATACAACTTGGTGTAATTTGCAACATGATTTGCAACACGATCTGGGTATTTTTTCAGTCCAGGGTTATCAGCCAAGTTGGTTTCGTCGTAATTGAATAGGCCTATTTTTTTTGCTCCCAATCGTAAGGACATGCTTCCATTCCTTATACTTTAGCTTTTTGTCCAATTTTGATACATAGGGTACTTAATAGTTTCTTTAGATAAGTAATTATTTTTAAACTAAATTTTAATTTTTTAAGTAAATTTATTCATCAGTTTCTTTAAATCTATTAAATAGTCTGAAAAAAGCATTTTAAAACAGTATGGGCAACTTAGAACACCCATTCCAAGTAGCCCCACTGTTTAAATTAGTAGAAAATGAAAAAAATACACATTTGCTTGTTAAAAAGTATATTAAAGTTTGGGTTTTACAGTCCTATACTGTCTTAAAGAGCATCATTTCACGAATAAAATGAGCCTACAACCACCTTTCTACTCCAAATAGTTTGGGAATTAAACAAAAATGTAAACATTTGTCAAAAGTATTCCAAGTTAGACGGTGTTTGGAATACCTAACCTTATATGGTTCACCCATTCCTGTTACTTCACAGGTCAAATTTCTAGGACTCGTTCTAGATGACCACTTAACATATGTACCTCATATTCAACACCTGAAAACAACCTGTCGTTGCACGCCTGACCTGTTATGTCATCTCGCCTCAAAATCTTGGGGTGCTGATCGTAAGTCCCTTTCACGCCTCTACATCGCCCTAGTCCGATCGAAACTGGACTATGGCTGTGCAGTATACAGTCAGACCTTCACAAACACTACTGCACCTGTATCCATCCAAAATGAGGGCGATCCGTATCTTCACTGGAGCCTTCTGATCGTCCCCTCGGGTGAGCCTTTAAGTTGAAGCCAATGTGATGCCAATTTTTTTTGAAGAGAATACATCATGTGCACTAGTTATCTTTGTTTTCAAACCCCAATACCGTCTGCTGTGACACTGATTCTGCAGGAGATCTCAGAATCCTAATTATTGGTCATTTGCAAACACGATTCATAACATTCCTAAATTTCCCTACATTCCCTTGCAGAAGGGCCTTTCACTGTACGACGAAGGTACACACCTTGGCTATTCCTCGCTCCCACCATTTGCTTGGCTCTGACCTCTCTCCAAATCTTGCCATCCTGCTGCCTTGTTAAAAGCGTCATTGTCATTCATTGTCGAATGTCTTGCAGCCATCAAAAAAGTAGGGGAATCCCTTTCTTCTACATCGTAATCCATACTTTCACGTTGTTATAGCACTCGATCACTAGATTTGCCAGAATATGACAAACGCTTGCAACATTTTTCAGATGTTAGATTTATGATGTTCAAAGATAAATTGCATCACTGTAAAATTTACATTTTACTTTGCTGGTGCCTTAGACATTCAGAACTTCAGTCCATTAATTTAATAGTTTTCTTCTGAATTCAAGAGTCCTCGGCATTATTGCTATAATCAAACTTATAATAACTTAGCAAAATTTAAAACAAACAATTATATTAATATAAATTACAGCTATGCGAAAAAGAAAGGGAAAAATCTGAAAAACCCATTTCCCCCAGGTTTTG
>JABUQX010030370.1:70000-95000 GCA_015478945.1 Trachelipus rathkii
CATTCCCCTTCCCCTCCCTTAACCCTCTCTCCTAACCCCTCCATCTTCTTCCTTTTTTTATTTACTTCTTTCCAGAATATCTTGCTCCCTGTTTCAAAATTTTCTGTCACTTTTCTACACCATTCATTATTTGCATTTCTCTTCGCCCTCTCCACTGCCCTCTTTGCTTCCACTCTAACCCTTCTATATTCCTCCCTCTTTTTTCCTTTTCACCAACTCTTTCACCTCCTCACTCCACCATTCACTTCCTTTCCTTCTACTTGCTCCCACCTTTTTTACTCCACATATCCTTCTGGCCTCTTCACAAATTGTCTCTTTAAATCTCATCCACTCCTCCTCCACTTCCCTAATTTCCGTCCCTCTCACGTCCCTCCACCTATCCTCCATACCCCTCCTAAACTCCCTCTTACACATTGCCTCATCTAATTTTTCCACCTTTATGACTTCTATTCTCCTCTTTTTTTCTCTTTCCCTAACCGTTACCTCTCCCCCTACCCTTAACCTAGCAACCACCAAATAGTGATCAGATAACCCCCTACCTGCCCCTCTGAATACATTTACATCTAGTAATCTGCCCCTATCCTTTCTATTTATACACACATAATCCAATATCGCCCTCCCCCCCGTTATCTCACTCTTCCATGTATACTTATGATTTTCACTTTTCTTGAACCAAGTATTCCCAATTATCATTCTTCTATCAACACACAATTCTAACAGACTTTCTCCATTATCATTCCTTTCCCCTACCCCCCTTTGAACCCCCCCCCCCAAAATTGGGGGACCCTATAATTCTCCCCATTTCCTCTCTTCGCCACTCCCTGGCATTCAAATCTCCCTAATAAACGAAATTTGTTATCAATTTACCCCGAACTTTCCCAACATTATTCAACTCACTCCAAAATCTTTCTCTCTCCTCCTCCCTCGCTCCATTTACTGGTGCATACGCGCATATAAAAACCCACATTTCCCCCCCAAATTTCACTTTAACCCACATTATTCTCGAATTCACCTATTTGCACACTTTCCTTATCCCACAACTCTTTCCTCATAACTATTCCTACCCCTTCCCTCGCCCTCACTCTCTCGTTCACCCCCGAAATCATACCCTTAAATTTTCCAAAGACCATCTCCCTCTATCCTTTCAGCTTTGTTTCTGTCAACCCTAGCACATCCAACCTTTTTTCTTCGAACATTAACCCTACTTCTTCCCTTTTCAAATCTTCATTTATCCCTCTCACATTCATACAACCCACTCTAATCTAATCTCTTTTACCCATCCTAACTCTTTACTCCCCCTTACTCTCTTTATCCTGACCCTCTTATTCACCACTCTACTTTCTACTATTCCCACACTTGATTTGGCTGCACGCTTACCGGGATCCCACAACCTGAGGCACTTCCCAATACCTCAAGCTCCAAACCCCGCTCAAACAACCACACCCTAAAAAAATACCCTAAATCTATATTCTATAACTAATTCACAATATATATATAAAACTTAAATTAAAACTTATGTTATTGTTTACAAATTAATAATTACTTTGATGTATACTCTTCCTACTGTTGAAGACACTCCTCTTCTTCTCAGATTTCGAATCTATTCCTATAGTAAAATCAAAAGGATCCTTGATGTAATCTCCTTCTGTCTTGAAGATACTCTTCTAGAGTTCCTTTGCTTTTTTTTTCTACACTTAATTAATAAGTTGCACTTGAAAACCTTGAGGTGATCTTTTTCACGTAAGACAAAGTAGGAAACCTCAGTAAATTTATTCTTTCCTGATGATGATTTGTAGCAACACTTGTACTTAAATTTTATTTAGAATTACTTATGTTACTTTTACTAAGTTGCACTTGGATCCTTGAGATCCTTGAATATTCTTCTTCAAGTAAAACAAGGCAAGAAACCTCAACAAAATCTAAGAGTCCAAAAGCACATATACTGGTAATTATGCCACTTCACAATTTATTTATTTATCGATCAAAATTCACTTATTATATCTTCAATACAAATTTTTTAAAATCATAAAATAATTATTTTTCTCATTTTGTGAAAAAAATTTCCAATTCGTTAAAAACTTGAATCTTGTAGAGAACTTTATTTTTCATAAAATTTTCTTTTTTCTTCACTTTCGCGAAGTTTCCCAGCTGTTTTCTTTCTGTATCTTCTGTTTATAACACGTCTTTATCCTTAATTTTAATAAATTTACTATATATATATATAATATATATATATATTATATATATATATATATATATAATATATATACGATATATATCATATGATACTATATACCTCATATCAGTATTTATAATAATATCATATTAACGTATAAATAGTATATAATAGTTATACTATATATATATATATATATATTCTTATATATATATAGATGATATATATATATATAGTATATATATATATATTATTAGGTATATATATAAATGCCTATACCTGGATGTTACCAGATTGAGGAGATATCGACCAACTCTTTGTTGCACCCCACCATTCTCTTATTCCCCTCCAGCCTCAACCCATATGAAAAAAGAGGTTATATGTAGAATAATACCTGAAATTAATAACTTTTCAAATTATGTTAAAAAACTAAAGCTTCTGAGCCCTTTTAAAGGGATAGTTTGCTTCTCTTTTCTTTGTAAATGAGATCTAGCATTCGCTGAATAAAGATGTTTGCAGCTTACACTAATTAAGGTGCATGTAAGTATTTCCTGTCCGACGTTCTGCAAGATGTGAAAAACTTTTACAATTATCACGCCATCAAACCAATGGATCTTTATCTGATTCCAAGAGTTTTCGCATTTGGTAATCTTCGATCAATGACAGAGTGTCCTTTGACACCTGCTAGAAGCCAAAAGAACGGTTCATGGATTCTGCAATGCTTCGGCTAACAAGAAAGTAAGCTGTGTCTTGTATTCTTACAATCTTTTCCTTTATTGGGTGGTGAAAATTTCTGCATTCAGCAGCATCTTCGGATCACAAGATCCAAGACCCTGATACTAAAATAAATTTTAACCCTTTGTGAAACACGTGGTTCAAGAAATTGGTTTTTTATCTAGGATCCAGAAAAGTTAATATTGCAAAATGCGTAATCGTTTTGCAGATTTTAATATTCGATATGATCTATCTCCAGCATTTAGTGTTTCTAGTCAACCTTTGAAAGTCCCTTTACTTATTAGATTAGCAGCAGTTTAGCGCAGTTATCATCGTTGAATCTCGTCGGCAAACAAAAATTTCTGAGATAAAATAGTCTTTAGTCTTACCTGCTTCCCAACGGTTTAAGAAGAGGTAATACAATTTACCTAAAATCATATTATCATCACCTGTCAAGCCTTTCACATTTGTGTGATGTTCGAAGCATATAGGGGAGACAGCTTCATTACTTCTCCCATCCTCTCAAGCATGTACCAACTACTATTTCAACGAGTCTGAAACATCTTGCGTTTCAGAAAGTTGAGCATAGGAACTATTTCCAGTCTCATATTCATAAAATGATACTATCCACTATCCGCCACAAAAAATTCATTACGTTATTTATTAGTATAGCATTGAGATTAATTCATTGGAAAGTGTTATTTTTTCTTATTCTCAAAGCAAGCGAAAAAAAATAGTTGAAACCAAAAAATGTTTTATTTATAACTTTGTAAGCACTAAGCTGAGTCAGAGACGAAATGTTGAATTTGGACTGCGAGTCGGAGTCGGAGATTCGAAAAAATTTTTTGCTTCAATGGAAGTCGCATCGAACTCTGAATCATCATTAAAAGACTAACTCCAACTTGCTTTTAAGGAATCGAAAGAGTTGAAAAATTTATTTTTTACGACTCCACCAGTCCTGATATATATACGGCCCAATATTATATATATAATTATATATATATATATATATTATATATATATATATATATATATATATATATATATATATAATATATATATATAATATATATATATTAATATATATATAGTATATATATATATATATATATATATATATATATATATTAGAGATTGTACCGATACCTGAAAAGAGGCCGAATACCGTACGATTACCGATACGATACTCTATTTTTTTTAGTGCCAATACCAATTAACGATACCGATACCGATATTTAATTGAATTAATTAATACACATCAAGTAATAAGATGGAACATTTGTGTACTGCTAGGCAACTCAGGATTGCATTCCTTTGTACAGCCAATACTTAGTCATTTACTATCATATTTGGTTGTGCACCAAGTGTATATTCATTTTTATTAAATTAAAATAGAATATCTTAAGAGAATATAAATGCAAAAATGTAATATTAATTATTATTTAATGTTTTGTTTATTCAAAAAATTTCCATTTACCATTTTCCAGTAAGTATTAACAAAGCTTAGCTACTAGCTTTTATGTTTTAACATGGTTACAATTTACAAGAAGATTCTTTAACTAGCTACAATATAAATAATAAAAATAATGAAAGAAGAGACCTTAATTAATAAGCTGTAAGGACAATATACTCCTTTAAGATAAAGATAGATATCATTCATACTCAAATTCAAAAATTCTGAAATTGTGATGCAAAAACATTAAGCTTTCACTAGTATCTGGCGTGAGCCTGTTCCTTTTTGGGTGTTTGCATTCCCACCTGCACTAAAAATACGCTCGCTCTCGACTGGTGAGGGAGGGGCTGATAAATATTTGCTTGTAAGCATTGATAATAATGGAAACCTTGGCCCATTTTCATGCAATCACATGAAAGGATTCTCTTCTGTAGGCAGCATCTCCATGTTTTCGTAGAGCCTCATCTCCTTTTTTACAGATGGCAAATTTGAATTATCTTTGTTCCTTGATGACTGTCCCTTCAGTTTTTCGATTAGGTTCCTTGGTGTGATTCCTTTGAAGGTGAATGAGATGTCAATGCAATTTCGGCCATGAACATATCAAAGTCTAACATATCCAAATCCTCCTCATCTTTAGAAGGTTTATTTGCTGAAAAGCTATCATCGTCACTATCAGTGCTGTTGCCATAGGTTGCTGATATGGCGGCTTCCACTTCTGTAAATCTTTTTTTTTGTCACGCGAGCAATATCCTCTGTTATGCTATTTAAATGCATTCTAAGGGTGGTTCACCGTCAGAGATGCCATTCTTGTGGGGTTTCAGCTAGCTTAAGGAATTCCTTTTTAGAACCTTTCATATATCGAAACTAGATTTATTATAGAATCTAAAGACACCTTTCAAAGGGATGTGCTGAAGTTGAGCAAATTATGACTAATTTATATGCAAGATTATGAAATGGTATGATAACAGCGATTTATAGGTTAGCTATTTTATGTGATGATAGTTTGACTGATATCGAAAGGTAAGAACAAGTTAGGTTGACTGCCTTTGATTAATAGGAAACTTTGCTAATATTAGCAATTTTTCATACTGTATTATCTTAGAGATGATAGGTAATGCTCAGCTTTGGAAAATTTTCATGATATAAGGTATACACGGAAAGTTATTTTGTCAGGTTAGGAAATGTATTTTATGTTAGGAGTACTGATATGTTATGAACTTGAGAAACTTTAGCATTTGCTCTTGGTACTGTATGTTAGTAAAGTTAGGTTATGCTAAGTTTTTGGTAGCTTATGTAAAGTTTTGCCACTTTAAGAACAATTAATATATTAGAAAAAGTTGGGGTAGGTCAAGTTTTGATTGGTAAGATAGTTAGTAAGATTATACATGACACGTTAAAAAGGGATATACAAAGGTTATGTTGGTATGTTAAATTCTGAAATAGTATATCAATAAATATTGATAGGTTAAATATTTGGTCTGATAGGAGCTTGAATGATAGTGCAAGGGGCGAGCATGTTAGGTTGAGTCCCTTTGATGGATAAGGAACTTTGCTGATGTTAACATTCAATTATAGTTTATTATGCTAGATATATTAGGTAATAATCAGTTTTAGGGGTTGGGGTTATGAAGATTTAAGATATACATGCTAGGTTTTTTTGTTAGGTTTGAGAATGTATTTTATGTTCACAGTAGTTGATAGGTGAAATATTTTGAAAGGTGAGGTTAGTTTAGCTGATGGACTGAGGTTTTGTTTTCTTACGTAATGTTTGGGTTATAACTTTTGATAGGTAGCGAACTTTGTTAATATTAGCATTTATTCGTAGCTCTGTTTGTTAGATATGTTAGGTTATGTACAGTTTTCGTTAGATAACGGTGTATTTAGATAACCATGCTAAATTATTTTGTTAGGTTAAGGAATTTATTTTATGTCAGCAATTTTAATATGCTGCGAACTTGAAAAACGTTGCCATTTATTCACAGTTCAGTGTGTTAGATATGTTAGCTTATTTACAGTTTATGTTAGGTTACAATATTCTAAGGTATACAAGATAAGTTATTTTGCTAGGTTAAGGTATGTATTGAACAGTTAACAGTGTTGATATTTTAAAAAAAAGTTGGTTTATGTCAGGTTTTGATAGGTTGACTCTGTATATAAGATACATTTAAATGGACATGATAAGGTTATGTTATGGATGTTAGTCAGACAGATATTTATAGTTAGGCTAATTTTGATTTGGTTGATTTTAAATAGGTAAGGCATTTGTTAGGTTAGACAGTACACCTTAAAGACATAGGTTAAAGTTTGGATATATGTTGATAGTATGTTAGACTACTTAAGGTTATGTTAACAATAATGGATTGGCTAAATATTTTGATATGCTAGGTTAGTTTGACTGATGTAATTAGGTTGTTTTAATAGGTAATGTCTTTGTAGCTGTCGTTAATACGTTACCATTTATTTGTAGTCTATTATTTTAGGTATGTTAAGATATGTACAAATTTTTGCTAAGTTTCGAAGTGTTTAGGTATGCTGTATATGTTAAGTTATTTTGTTAGATTAAAGATTTAATTATATTAACAGTATGGATATATTGGGAACCAGAGAAACGATTGTGAGTATTCATAGTTTAAGTATGATAGGGTACATATTTTAAGTTATTTTGTTTTTTACGGTTTAAATATGTTAAGTATTGCTATATTAGTACTGTCTAAAATTTATGACCTTAACTATTTTTTGTTTTTCATATTATAGGTACATGAGGGTAGATATGTTAAGTTGTGTTACTAGGATAGGATCGGTATTGCTATGTAACTGTAATTGTTAGATAAAACTCAAGAAAAATATGTGCTTGATCCTAGTTCAAATATGTTAAAGTAAACATGTTAATTTATTTTCTTAGGTTGCCAAATGCTTTGTAGGTTATGATAGGATAATGGATATTGTTTGTTATGGAGATGCAAAGTTACGTTTTTTTTTTCAGGTAATATTATTATAGGTACCAGTGGTAGGTAGGGAGTTATGTTTATTTTAGCGTTTATTTGTCTTTCTGTAGGTTAGATAGGATAGGTTATGTCAAATATTGCTAGTTTTGTTACATATTTTTGTGTTATCAGTTATTTCTATATAGAAAAGGATGGCTAGGTTAAGTTGTAGGGTAATGTTAGATTAGTTTCTATTGACAGATGGGGAACTTTATCAATATTAGCATTTATTTATAATTTAGCATGTTATATAGTTTATTTTATTTATAGTTTTGTTTTATATTTTGATGTTTACAGCTATTTAAGTGATAGAAAAAGTTGTTTTACATTAGAAAGTGCTAGGTATTATTATGTTAGCAGCTACTGCTATGAAACAAAAAGTTGGTTAATGTTACGTTTTGTTGGGTAATGTTAGATTGTCACCAATACCAGATTTGGCACTTCGCAAATGCTAGCATTTATTCGAGGTTCAATGTGCTGGATATGATAGAGGTTCAATTTGCTGGATATCATAGAATATTTTAACTTTTGAGAGGTTACGCTGAGTTTTGTGTTAGATGTTACTATGTTAGCATATAAATGTGTGATGGTAAAAGTAGGGTTAGGACTAGTTTTGTTAGGTCGTTTTAAGTAATGTCGTAGGATATGGCAGGTACTGACAAAAAATAAAAAGTCAAAGGTTGCGTAGAGGCTAAGTTAGGTCAGGTATTGTTATATATCTACAATAATTGATAGGTAAAAAATGCAACAATAAGTGATGTTACTTTGCTATATGTTTTTAGTTAATGTTTGTTAGATTAAGTTTTGATAAGTAATATTAGTAAAACTATCTACGCTTGTTAAAGTTTAGGTTAGATCAGCTAGTTTTAGAGGTTGTGTAGAGGCTAAGTTATGTTATATTATGTTAACATTAAGTAATAGGTTAAATATTTTGTCTGATCAGAGTTTGACTGATATTACTACGCAAGAGATTGTTATGTTTGATTTATCTAGGGAAGGTTAGGTTAACTAATATTGATAGAAAGGGATCTTTGTCATTGTTAGCATTTATTCATAGAGCTGAGAATGACAATCCGTTTTATATACAATTTCTTATCGAAAATATGGTCAGTTGGCAAATGCCGCAACATTCGCAGCTGGTAAATGTCATATATTTAAAATTTAACTTCTAAATTAATAAAATCAATATATCACTTGATGAAAAACTTGAAGGATTTGTGATAGATTAGGATATGTATTGTTATATAAATATTGTTAAATGTGTATATAATTAACAAGAATGAGAAGTTTGGCGTCATGTTTCGAAAATATGCCAAACTTAAAATGTGTTAAGCCTTAAAGTATTTCTTCATGGGTATTGTTATTTTCTGAAAGAGTTCAGCTTTACTATTGCATAATGTTTTGCAAGCATTTTAAAAGTTGTGAGGTTATAAAGTTTCTTCGTAAATATATGTTAGTGTGAAGAAATATAGAGGGATACAATGACTAAATCTTCGTGAGTATATTTCATATTAAGCTTTTATGTAAAATTCTATAATAATATAAAACTTTTTTCAGTTTCCATGGAAAAAGGATTTATTTTTATATTATGTTTAAACAACATGAGAGTTTGTATTACACTAAATACTGGTAAATATATGACATGAATCAATTGGTAAATTAATAAAGGATAGTGGTGTAGGTGTAAGGTGGTGTTTAGTGTTGCTGCTTTATTGCTTTTGGGTAAATAATTAAAATTTATACTTTATATACTTAAAAGAATTAACAAAATTTGAAAATAAACATGAAGCAAATAAATATTTTTGTAATAATAATTTATTTTTAAAGAGTT
Source organism: Trachelipus rathkii (assembly GCA_015478945.1). Lineage (NCBI taxonomy): Eukaryota > Metazoa > Arthropoda > Malacostraca > Isopoda > Trachelipodidae > Trachelipus > Trachelipus rathkii. The sequence goes on from JABUQX010030370.1 coordinate 79,159, forward strand.
TATAAATAAAACTTATATATTATCAAAACTTAATAAAAAACTGTTATTAGATAGAAAAAAAGATGAAATAAATAAGTAAAGTGTCTTTATATTTAGCAAGCTAGGTTTGTTAGGTTAGCATGTTCGGTTTGGTTAGGAATGATAAATATAGTATAAATTAAGCATGATGTCGAGAAAGATAGAAAGAGGAAGACAGAAGATATAAAGAGTCGTTATAAATAACAAATAAAGTGTGTTAGGTTAGTATGTTAGGTTAAGTTAGGACTGATCAGAGTAAAATAAATTATATATGATGTCAAGAAAGATAGAAAGAGTGAGAGAAAGATGTAAAGAGTAGTTATAATTAAAAAGCTAGGTGGTTTAGATTAGTATGGTAGTTTACTTTTACAATGGCCAGGATAAAATAAGTTAGTACAAATAGAAGGAGTAAAAGAGACGGGAGAGATTCATAAAACGGTAAGAAAGGCAGCAGAGAAGACACTGGGTAAAATATGGGTTGGAGGAGCGGAAAAAAACACACGAGGAAGTTAACTGAAGAAGTGAAAGAGGCAATAAAGAAAAAACAGTATTGATGAGAAAATGGCTGAAAAACAGAACTGCACACACAAGGGCTCAGTATTTGGAGGTAAGAAATAAGAAGAGTAAAAGAGGAGGCAGCAAGGAGAGAGTAGCGGAAAAAATGATTGAAAATGTGAGGGCAGAAAAGAAAATTTTAGTCTGCCATAAACGTATAGAGGATCAAAAAAGAAAGTGTGCAATATCAAGAATAAGCAAAGATAAGTTTTGGTGAGATCAATATACATAAACAAGAGATGAGCGGAACATTTCAGAGAATTGTTAATTGTGAATGAACAGGTGAAGGAGGGTAGAAAAGAGAGAGTAGAAGGAGTGGAGGAAGAAGAGGGGGAGGAGGTCACTATGGAGAAGTTAGAGGTGGCTCTGAGAGCTATGAAGAACTGTAAGGCACCGGGGGAAGATGGGAAACATATAAACTATTAAAAGAGGGAGGAGTGAAATTGAAAGTAGTAATTCTGAAATTGCTCAAAAGGTGTTGAAATGAGAGTGAAGTACAAAAAGAGTGGGGAAAGTCAGTTATAGTTGCAATATATAAGGGAAAAGGAGTTACAGAGACTAAAAACTACAAGGGAATTCCCTTGTTAACCAACTTGGCAAAAAACATATGAGAGGATACTAGAGAGAATTCTGAGAGCTACAGCAGTAGAGCCCAGACTGGGTGAAGAGAAGCACGGATATAGAAAGAAAAAAAGTACAACGCATCTCTTGCTAGCCTTGAGAATTACCCTAGAAAAGGTATGGGAATATAATAAATTAGCATATATAGTATTCATAGATCTGAAGTAAGCTTTTGATTCAGTGCCTGGGGAAAGACTGTGGAGAGTGCTAGAGAGAGAATATGCAGTGGGTAACAAGTGTAGAAGAGCCATGATAAGTTTGTTTAGGAATAGTTAATGTTATGTTAAAACAGGATAGGAGAATAAGGAATGGTTTGAGGTGAGAAGGGGAGTCAAACAGAGAAGCGTAGTGTCACTAATTTTGTTTATAGAATATCTGGATGTAGTGATAAAGAAGATGAGAGAGGAAATATGAGATTTAAAAGGTGATATTTTGGCATGCGCAAATGACTTAACGTGCTGGAGCGAAGAGGGAGAAATTGAATGAGGGCATATATCACCATGTTTCCCAGAGATAGGTTTAGAGAGGATTGGTCTGACTAGTGAACACAGAAAAGACCGAAGATCCATGGTATTAGAAGAAGAGGAGAGGAAAGAGATGAAGTTAAGATGGAGGTCGACCGGTGGCAGGGGACTGAGAAAAAGTGTGGAACAATGTAAATACTTGAGTGGAGGTATTTGGAAGAAAAAGTGGAAAGTACAGAAACCCCAAGTTGGAAGTCAGTATTGAAGCGGATCTGTACAGAGCAGTGTGTTCCATACCTGACAAGATTAAAAAAACGAGATGTGTCAGGTGAAAGGATAAGCTCGGAAAAGGTGTAACACCGTTCTACCTATATGGCTAGACATGGATACGCCACGAGAAGGAAGAACTAGTAGAATGCATTTGGCGCATTAATTAAGTTTGAGAGCACGATAATGAGAAAGACTAGAAGAGATAGACAAGAACAAGAAATAAATGAGGAGAACTAGAGTGAAGGATATATTACAATAAGATTGATGCAGTCGAATGAAGTAGTGGGGACACCTGGAGAGGATGTAGCTGGAGAGAAATGGCAATAGGATATGAAGTGAGACCCGGAATGAAAATACCGAGAGGAAGACCTAGGAAGAGATAGGAGAGCTCGGTGGAGGACTCATTAGAAGACATGGAATGCCGTCGATGCAAGAGCTGAGGGAAGAGGGAGTCCTGAACTGGTATGGAAAGATTGGACAGAAGACCAGCTGACCGACACTGAAGAGTCTCTGACCACTTACCGGAGCGTTCGTAAGATCCATATATTATAATATATATAATACTATATAGTAATATATATAATATATATTAATATATATTACTATTATATATCTTATTATATACTAATATATTATATATATATAAAATATCATTATATATACTTTACCTATAACTAATACTAATATATAACTATATACTTATATATATATAATATATATATATATCTATACTAATATATATACATATATAGTATATATATAATATAATATATAATATATAAGTATATATATATTAAAGCAGTTATAGGTGCAACGTTCGACTAGAAGGCGAACATTCGGCACACTAGACGAATGTTTGTACTTTTGTGACTTTTCTAGTGACTTTTCGGGAATATTGGTTTTTGCCTACGACCAAACATTAATATATTTTTTTTGTGAGCTTTCGATTTTTGATGTTTGAACAGCTTTCGCACGCAATTTTTCTGCATTTTATGCCGCAAGATCCACATGTTTATTCGGGACTTTCTAGCTCTTTTACGCTTGACGTCACAATTGGGACGTTTTCGAGCGTCAGTGATGCCTTTTTTACAGGTTCATGAACCGTCAAAACCAGATACAAATAGCGACAATGACTTGAAAATTTGTAAAGTGATAGATTTGAAGTTGAGCGGGTTCCATCAATGGTTTTTGCTGGGGCGGTCGGGAAGCCATTTATCGAGGTAGATGAAGTGACGTTATGCGAAAAGGGAATTCAAGTCAAATGCGACATTGACTGGATTCGCTAAGGAGTCAGGATTTGACGCTTGAGGTGTTAAGTCTAGGTGTTAACTTGGTCGGGAGAGGTCGATTCTGATATCGCGTGAGTCTAGTGAAGCAGCGCGAATCACAAGTTCAATCGCCGACGACATGATAGGCACTTCTCTAAAACTGTTAGGTTTATCACTTCTTGATAGAAGTTAAAAATATCGGAGTTCCTAAGCACGGATGGATGAGACTACATTTGGTTCAGGTTAGCAAACATATTCGAGGTTTTCAACGAAGACCTCAGAGCAAATCAAAGTACTATAACACACTTTCTTCACCACTCATTAGATGAGTTCTAGTTGACCTGTCTTCTTCAAACTTGGCTCCCCGTATGACGGGTGGACGTAACCTCATACGTAGACGAGATTCGTCCCCGTGCTCACCCCGGAGGGGGCGCCTCCCCAAAATATCGAAATGTGTTAGTAGAAGGTTGAAATTTAGAAAAAAGGATCGGAATCGGATTTCTTGGAAGAGACGGATCGGAATCAAGAGTGGCAACCGGGCACCGGTGCTGGACTCGGTGTAGGTGCTGAGTTAGTCAAATATTTCGCTGCAATGATACCTATATTTGTATCTTTATATATGACATCGAGGACCGTAGATCTCGCACTAATGATGTTTCGAAACGATCATGAGGTTATGTCTGCGAAACCCTCCCGGATGCGGAGCCACTTCCGTAGAAATGAAACGCATCATAAAGAGAAGTGCAGCAGCAAACGAGTCGGATTCAGAGTCAGGAAGGAAGGAGTTTAAAGGCAGTCTGAAGTCAGAGGAAAGTCGAGTTGACAACGGCACCGGTTCTTGAGCCGGTGTGGTGCCGAGTTAATAAAACCATTCGAATAACAACAAGGTTGGTGTACTTTATACTATGATTATTGGGTCTTAGTCTCAAAAATATGATGTTGTTCAGCAATCTTAAAAAAAAAATTAGAAATACAAAAAATAAAAATAAAAAAAATCAAAATAAATAATATAAAATTTCTGTATATCTTTTTTAATTATATACTTAAAAAGTGTAACTGTTTACTGACCCTAATGGATCAAATCAGTAAATCAAACTACTCTACTCCAGCCATTCTGTATCTTATTGATCTAATTGAACCTCTATTGATCTATGATCTATTGATCATAATTGATTTATTTATCTATTTATTCATGTCATATTTTTTAGTAATTGTTCCATTGTTTAACATACCCTAAACAGCAAATCAGTAAAATCAAACCAACCCTCACCCCATCCATGATTATTGATCTATTGATCTATTGATCTATTGATCTATTGATTCATGTCAAATTTTTTACTAAAATGGTTATGTTATAATACCCTAAAGCATACAGAATCAGTAAATCCCAGTAATTACAGAGTAAAACTCAAACTGCCCTCCCAAAACCCCCTAATTCGTGAACTCTTGACTATTTATTATTGATCTAATTGATCTAGAAAACCCTTTGCTAGGGATCCCCCTTCTCAGTGATTCAACACCCTTTCCAAGGGCGCAAATACCATTGGGTTTTTCTCTCGGACCGGATGTGTTGACTATTAGATACTCATTGTTAATGATAGCTGTTTAATCGTCTGGTTAAGTTAAGTACGTTATTTTAAATATTACTAATGACTGTGTAGAAATTAACACTATAATTGTTAGACGGAAATGATGAGTTATTGTAGGATCCAATTACTGTTTAACTTACGTATGTCTTAAGATAACGATCGACCGTATTTAAGGAATTATTTGTCTGAGTAAGTATGTCTAGTTTGCCGAGGGAATTTGCTATGTCTACGTTTATGCTAAGCTTCAAATTAAATTTCTTACTCACAGTACGAGTGACACTTTGATGCAATGATACGGTGCTCCAATTCATAGTTCAACGAATGCTGCTATCTTGACTAGATTAGTCACTTTTTTTAAGGATTTTGTTAGATACATACGTCAATTAAACCTGTCTTGTGATATGCGAGAAACACGTCGAGAACATATCGAGTTTATGTATGACAGTTAGCTACATTTACCTTTGAACTAAGTACAGAAGATTTCAGGATGTTAGCCCGGGGGGCGGGGAAAAATTATTCATACGCGTATGTAATGTTATTTTTTCTTTAGTACCATTATATTCTATAGTTCTTGTTATGATATGTTAGCTTTAAACACAGAATAAACAACTTTGTTGCGTACGCATATATTCGTAAGGTCACGTTATATAAAGAACTTTTTTTATGTTATGTTTATCCAAATGATACTCGAAATATGACTATGGAAATCAATAAGTCTCAATAGATCATAGCGCGAGCATGGGTTGCGCTAGGGGACTGCTGGGAATGATCGTGCTTGATTTACTGAATTCTACTGATTGTATTGGCTTTAAAATCAGTAAACTACATCGCGCTTACTGTATATTTTATTCACACGACTTATCTATTTATCATTATGTCGGCGATAAACAAAAAATATATTTTATGTTATGTATGGTTAAAAATTGTGTCTTTGACATTATTCGCTGGAATTATGACTTATATTCGACGAGGTTATTGATGAATTTTTGGTTAAATATTACGAAGTTAATGTAAAAAAATTTGCCACGTTAGCATTATATTCGTTAGTATGATAGATGTTAATACGATGTTAATGTAAAAGTAACATTTGAAGTTGGCAGATATTGGCTTGATAAAAGTGGGACATAGGTTACGCGTAGTCACGTAGTGTTAGGAACTTTACTTGTTGTTAGTGACGGGAAGTTTGTTTAATGTTAGTAGTTTATTTTTGCGTAAGGTGTGTTAGGTTGTGTACTGCTACATTAATATATCTAGTTCAGGTTATGTTATGTGAGCCATTATTATTGCTTAAAACACCCTTTGTATACAGTTGGCTATATTTAGAATGGTAAGGGTATAATTTTAAAAAAAACCTTCTAAAATTTTTTTTTGGTGTATAAGATTTAGTCGAAATATACTCTACACATGACCATAGAATCAATAGATCAATAAGAGTCAAAGGTCATAGTGGGAGGGTGGGAGGGTTGATGGTTTGATTTTTCTTGCATTTCCTGATTTACAGCTTTAAATCAGTAAACTATTAGAACATTTAACTATTGATATTTTATATCAAAGCACTTATTTCTTATGTTATAGTTTGGAATAAACTTTGTTATGTTTATAGTTATTCGATGGTCTGTATGATACTTAGACATGTATACTGATAAATTTTTGTTAAATATTACCTGTGTCAAGTAAAGAAATAACGTTAAAATACTACTAAGATATGTTTGGAAAAGTATTGATAGGTTAACGTTTTGTATGCAATGTTAATTGGTTACTTTACTGGTGTTAAGGTGTGGAACTTTGTTAATGTTAACTGTTTATTACCGCGTAAGTTAGTGTTAGTTTCGTCGCTTCAATGTACATTATTCTTCTTATTTCATGATGAAATGCGTAGCATTTAATTAATGTAAAAACTGTTATGTTAGCGTTATATTCGTTAGTAGTATAAAGAACTACATTTTTGTGCTATGTTATCCCGAAATGATACTTGAAATGCGACGTAAATTCATAGTGTGAATGTTAAAATTAACAATGTTAGAGAATATGCTTGAAAAAGTGTGAATAGGTCACGTATTGTACGCTGTGCTAGGTTACCTTAGTGTTTCGATAAGTATGGAAAACATATTGTTAATGCTATTAGTTTATTCGTGCGTAAGTGGTTAGGTTTGTCATTCTGCATTATATTCTTATCTTCTCGGTTAATGCCTATGTCAGCTTTAATTAATAGTGCAAAAGCAATGTCTACTAGACTATACTCGTTAGTTAGTATATAAAGAATTTTATTTTTTTACTATGTTTATCCGAAATGGTACTCGAACTATTACTGAATCAAATATGATCGAGAAGAATAAAAAAGGGATCAATCGACGTGATGGGATCAGGGAGGGGCGGGGACCGGAACGGGGTTATTGATTTACTGCTTTACTAAATTTTACTTGCTTTTAAATTCGGCTAAACATATTACACTAATTACTATGATATTTTATTCAAAGAACTTATTTTTAATGTTAGTATGGATAAACTTTAGTATATTTTATGTTATGTCTGGAAAAAACTACGCTTTATCTTTGCAACTAATTTTAGCTGGGATTATAGATATTTGGTAAGTCGTATTGATAAACATTTTTGATTAAAAATATTAACTTATGATAATGTAAAAACTCTGTAACGTACGATATAGTCGTTATTCTGTTTGATATTCGGACAACGGCTTATGAAACAATTGTTTGCTAAATGTACTGTGTCTTCTGTAAAATATAACGTTCAAATATACGCTAGAAGATATGCTGAAAAAAGTATGAAAATACAGTTACGTTTTGCATGGTGTTAAGCGTGTGAACTTGTTATGTTAACAGTTATTTCCGTGTGTAAGTTGTGTCCTAGCTTTGTCGTTGCTACCATTATCTTTCTAGCTTCATATTACGCTATGTATTAGCTTTATTGATGTTGGAACTTCTATAACATAGAGTTCAATATTCGGATTGATATCCAGTTGATATTCGGACAATGGTTATGATACATTTTTGCGCATACGTTACTGTCGTCAGTGTAAGACATTAGACTTAATAACTGTAGATATAATGCTTGAAAATAATAAGAACTAGATACGACTTTGTATAGCAATGTTAGTTACTTACTGGTATTAAGTGCGAAACTTTGTTAATGTTAACAGTTTATCTGTGTGTAAGTTGTGTTAGGTTTGTTCTGATACATGTATTTTTCCTATAGTATAATGTTATGCTTTATGTTAGTTTTTATATTGATGTGCAAACTTTATTGACGTTAGAAGATATATACGCATTGAAATCAATATTGAATATTAACCACATGTGGTATGATAAATTGAGTTTTAAATCATACCATGTATCAATATAAATTAACATTATTATGTTAAAAATATGCTTGAAAAAGTGTGATTAGGTTACTCTTTGTATGTTATGTATTAGTTCTTTCTTGTTAAGTGTGACTTTGTTACAGCTCACAGGTTATCAATGTTTAAGGCGTAGCTCAGTTCTGTATTGTGTAGTATAAATTCATTAGTTCAGTGACAGGAGGTGTTGGCATGATGGTTTGCATTTACTGACTTTACTTATTTACTATGCACTATGTACAGTATCAAAACATTGGACAAATCTTAGTAAAAAAAATGAATTCTGCAATAGATCATTAGATCTATAGATCAATAGATCACGAAAACGGGGGGGAGAGCAAGTTTGTTTAAACGATACTGATTTTCAGCATTATAGGGTGTTAAAACGACTGACACATTTTAGAAAAAAATTGACCTTGAAAATAATAATCAATAGACAATAAGAATACAACCTAGATTCCATAGATCACATAGATAATAATCAATAAGCACAGAAGGGGGTGCGGAAGAGGGCAGTTGATTTTACTGACTTTACTGCATTATAACTACATTTACAGGATATGTAAAAACATGACAATTTTAGTAAATTAATTGACTCTGAATCATAGATTCAATAGATCACAGAAGTGCTGAGGAGGGCATGGTTTGTTTAAATGATTAAATGATTCAATTTTTCTGTTAAAAAGTATCAAAAAGGACCAATTTTACTAAAAAAAATGACTTGATCAATAAATTACTTCGCTCCTAAAGTATCAAAATCAAATAGATCAAATAGATCACAGAAGGCTGAGGAAGAGTAGTTTGAATATTACTACTTAACTGCATTTACTGCATTTAGGTATGTAAAAAACGCATAAATTAAGTTTTAGAGTCAAAAACATAATAAGAAATTTTTTAATTATTTATGTATATTTTTTACTTTAATTTTTATTTTTTTATTATTATTTTAATTTAGATTCGAAACCATCATATTCGAGAATCTACAGACGCATACACTAAGATAGGACACCAAACCATTGTTGTTCATACGATCATGTTTATTAACTCGGCACCGCACGGCTCCAACACCGGTGCAGTTTCAAACTCCGACTCCTCTGACTCAGACTCCTATCTCCAACTCTTTCTTCCTCCTGACTCTTGAATACCCGTACTTTCCTTTTCCACTATCTCTTATGCCATTCCGCTCATTTCATACGAAGGGCACCATCCTGGAAGAGAGTTCACCAGACATCCCTCATGATCTTGGAAACCAATCATATATCGAAATCTACGGGCTCATTAGCAAATATAAAGATTCACAACTATAGTATCATTGAAACGACATAATATTACTAACTCAGCACCGCACCGGCCAGCAACACGCTGCCGTGCCAACTCCTCTGATTCCGATCCCGTCTCTTTCCAGAAATCCGACTCCGAATCCTTTCTCTAAATTTCAACCTCATCTACTAACATTCCTCGAATTTTAGGGGGAGTGCCCCCCTCGGGTGGCACGGGAACTAATCTCGTCTACCGATGAGGTTTACGTCAGCCAATCATACGGGAAGCCAGATATTGAGAAGATAAGTCAACTAGCAAACCTCATCTCTAAAATTGAGTCTTGAAGAAAGTGCTGGCGTTATATGACTTATTCTAAGCCCCTTTACCTAAAACTCGAAAATATTTTACGCACTACCTGACAATCAAAGATTGTATGTCACCATCCCTCTAGGAAACCCATTAATCTTGAACCACATCACAAAGTGTAAAACCTTTAACAAATTTATAGAGAAATATCAAAGTGATTTCTCCTCATTTGACTTGAATTTTCTGCTTCCAAACGCACTACACCAACTCCATTGAACACGACTTTCCCTACCTTCAAAACACATTGAGCATGGACACCTCAAAGCGTCAAATCTTATCGACATTTCAACAAACTTTATAATCATGTCGACTATTGACATGGTTTGACCGGCTCAGAAAACCCCAAGAACCGCACATCACCGACTACGCAAACCCCAATTGACGCATTAAGCTTCCAAAAATGCTTTGAAATCTCGAACCAATCGCGGAAGGAACACTTGACGCAAAATCGGCAAGGAAATTGGACACAAACGCTGATCAAACATCAAAAATCGGATCCTCAGCGGCAGAAACAAGAAATAAATACAGTATGGACTCACCGTAAAATAGCATAAAATTACGAAAAATAACCATGAATCCCCAAAAATTAACAAAACATTCGTCTAGTTCCGAATATTTAATATTTGTCGAACGTGCCTCATACTATCACTATTATATATAATATATATACTATTATACTATATATATATATATCATATATATATATATCATATAATTATAATAATATATATTATACATACATATAATATATATATACCAATATATATATATATATAATAATAATATATATATATATAGGTATAATATATTCAGATGAGTGCAACAATGTCTTTTCTTTAGCGCATCCAGTAGGTGCGATTGCGGCCGATGCGATGCGGAATGCGGATGCGATGACACTAGTTTGAGTTTATTCGCGGAGAGGGCGGATGTGGGGCCATATTTCAGGATATTTGAATATACTATACTAATATAAATACATACTAATATATACTAATACCTATAATAATAATAATATATAAATCTCTGTACATATTTTAGTATCATATATCCAGCATAGAAAAAAACATTTAATCTCCGTTATATATTACTAATATAAATATAATATTCTATTCATATAATATATATATATATAACTATACTATCTACTATATATATTATTATATATATATATAAATATAATTATACTATATATACTAATATATATATATATATAATATAATATATATAATATTAATACTAAATATATATATATATATATATATTATATATACTATACTATAAATATATTTATAATAAAAAAATATATAGGCAATAAAATAAAAATATAATTATATATCATTGCAAGGTATCGAGTTTTAACACAAATATATGAAATAATAATTGTGTTTGCCAGGCGTACGGGACTGAGACCCAACTCACATGCAACACACCACTTAACCTCAGTGCAATAAACTTAATGAAAGACATTATTAAACAAGATTATTTATTATCCCTTTTGTTAGGCTTCTTTTATGTCATGGAAACATTATCAATTCTCAACAATAATGAAGAGGGGGACTAAAAAGCTATGATACGAATGTAGAATGTTGCTGCGATGGCTCCGCAGGATGCGGATGTTCCGCATGCATCACAATATATATATATATATATTACTATACTACTATATATAAAATATACTATAAATAATATTATATATAATAATAATAATAACTATCTATAAATATCTACTAAATAATATAAATATATATATATCATAACTATATACATACGATAATATACACTATAAATACAATAATAATCAAATATATAAAATATACATAATATATATACTATACTATATAATAAATACATAATAAAAAAAAAAAAAAAAAAAAAACAATAAAAAATAAAATAAAAAAAAAAAAAAAAATAAAATAAAAATACTAATCCTTCTATATATATATAATATATAACTAATACCTATAAATATATATATACAGCTATATAATATACATATATATATATACATATATATACTCTATATACATCTGATAACGCATAACTAACTGCTCATCCATCTACACCTCACCGCAGTGTGACAGGTATTTGAATAAAATTTAATCCTTTAAATCAAATAGGGTCATATTTTTATCAATAAAGATCTCAACACTGCCGGTGAGGCGTGATACGAAGCGATGAGCAGTTATCTTACTCAATACAATTAATAATTCCCAATTGAATAAAGTATTCACTCTGTTGCGGTGCTCTGTTGACTCTACGCCGAGGGTGAACGCGGAGAGCGCGTTGTATGTTTCTGTTTTGGCAGGTGCATATTCACTTACCAAGAATCATTTCTCGCTTTCTATCCTTTTGTCCATCGTGGCGTAGTACTGTACAACATTTTAAGAAACGGTCCATCTGCTAGGCCCAGTTAATCCAAGCAGAGTGAATTACCTAAAGGGGTATATTTTAATCAAAATATATATATACTATATATATATATATATATTATATATATATATAGATATATATATATATATATATATAATATATATTACCATATATATATTATTAGTGTATAATATATATATTATATATAGTATATAGCTATACTATATATATATATATATATTATATATAGTATATATATATATTATATAGATAATATATATAATATATATACTATATATATATATATATATATTATATATATTACTATAATAATATATATATATAACTATATGTAATATATATATTATATAGTATATATATATATATATATATATTATAATATATATATATATTATATATAATATAAATATATATACTATATAATATATATAGTATTATACTAATATATATATATATTTTATATATATTAGAGGTGTAGCGGAGATCCGGCATCCGCGATCATTAATCGCATTTCCGCGATCGACATTCGCATCGCATGGATTCTTTCGAGAGATAGGCGGATAGTATTCTTAGAAATATGTCTAATGTTCTCATTCTGCAACGCAAGAGTTCAGACTCGTTGGATATTAGTGTAATACATGATCGAGGAGAAATGGGAGAATAAATGAAATTGTTTTCCCTTACGCTACGAACAAACACAAAGGTGAAAGGCCTGACAGTTGATGACAATGCAGACATTTTAGGTAATGTATTCATTCTTAAACCGGTTGACAAAACGATAACTAAGACTGTTGCTCGATAAAATTCTTGTTATGTCAGACTGGGATTCCTCTGCTGCCAACGATAAAAGCTGTGAAATACTGCTTTTAAAGTAAGTGAACTTTTAAAAGAATGACTGAAACACTCATGCTGGAGATCTATTACAAATAATAGATTTACAACTAATCGATTTAATACATATGTGCCATAGGCAACTTTCTGGATTCTAGATACAAAACCAAATTTTCGATTGAACCACGTGTTTCATCAAGGTTAAATTTATTTAGTATAGTTATGTGATGAAATGCTTGCAAAAGCAGAAATATTCACCAGCCTATAAAAAAGAGAAGATTACAGAAAACAGACACAACATTTACCAGTCTATAACGAACCATGCTGAATCCCTGAACGTTCTTTTGGCTTGCTAGAAGCATGAAGAATATTGATTCAAGGTTCAAAGAGACACACTGTCATTTGAATATTATATTCATAAAAGATTAGAACTTATTATGGAGTAAGGTAAAAGTTAATTTTTGATTGCGTGATAATTTTAAAGTTTTCCAACATCTTGCGAACTGCTATTGGAAATTCTTATCACACATCTCAACAAAGTGTAGATAGTGAGAACTCTTTTCAGCGGTGCCAGATCTCATTACAAAGAAAAGAGAAGTGATCTCCTTGAAGAGCTCAGAAGCTTTTGTTTTTGAAAGCATAAATTGAGAATATTAACTTCAATTATGTATTATATAATAATATTAATCTTTTCCAAGTGGGTGGAGGCTGGGGAAAGAGAATTGATGGGTGCCAGAAGAGTTGGGTCCACGTCCCGAAATCTCGAAGGAACATATTTAGCATATATTAGTAGTAATAGTATATAATAATTATATATACTTATATCATATAATATAATATATATATAATAATATAATATATATATACTATAATTTATACATATCATATATATATATATAATATATATAATATATATGAAAGATTTGTTTCTTGAGAACAAAAACTAACTATCCGACTATCGCATCCGCAATCCGGGGATAGTGATTTTTACTATCGGCATTCGCATCCGCGGATAGTGAAAAATCAGCATCCGCTATCATTATAATAATAATATATATATTATATATATCTATATATATATATATATAATAACTAATATATATAATATATATATATATAGTATATATATATCATATATATATATATATATATATATATATAATATATTAATATATATATATATATAGAGAGAGAGAGAGAGAGAGAGAGAAGAGAGAGAGAAAATAAAAATTGTTATAATTGACAAGCATAGCGACACTTAAAAATGCACAATATTTAACAATGCATGGTTGCTATAATAACATTGTGCATTTATTATTCTACGATTAAACTCTCCATAAAATTCATTTCATGGGTGAAACTCCATGTTTTGTGGTTCGGTCCACATCTCATGCGGGGTCTTGCTACTTCTGATCCTCCTTGAATCATTCGTCTTCCTTCTTTCTGTTTCCTCTGTTAAGCCCTCCCTACGCTTCTTCTTTTTTCTTGCTCTTTGTTTTAGGACCCTATATTGGGAGTATTCAAAAACCTCATAATGTCTTGAAACCTTCAAAATCAGATTCGTCGTCCTTGATAACATATAGATTGAAACGTCACCTATCCTACTATATGTAAATTTCTAGATGCGTCTACTTCTTCGACTGCGGCTCATACTTTGATCCAGGCTAGGACTCTTGTTCATGCTAATCAAAAGAATTCTTAACAGGGCCTGACTTACTCCCATTTTTTTTATTTAGTTTTACTCGACGAGGAAAACGTAGATTGGCATCCCTTATTTGGAGAATTGCAACACCTCGTAGAGGGCTGAGACTATCATATTTGTAATTTGCACCTTTATTTACCTATCTTTCGGTATGCTACAAGGCATAACAAATATTTACTCTGGTAAAGGCACTGATAACAAATATGGCACTGACCTTGTTTCCGATTTTGGCTCCGATACCGACTATATTCTAATAAACCTATTTTTTATTTCTCTGTTTTTTTTCTTATTTCCGGTATTGGTATAGCTCGGGCCCTCCTTTATGGGCTTTCAACACAGCGTAGAAGAATGAGATCATTATATTTGGACTTTTCACCCTTTTCTACCTATGATTCGATATACTATATTTCATAACAATTTTGACTCCTGGTACCGGCATTGATACAGACCCCAGCACTGGCACCATTAAATGTTCCGACTATATATATATATATATATATATATATATATATATATATAGTTATATATATATATATATTATAGTATATATATATATGTATAATATATATATAGTATTATATAATGATATATATATATAATATATATATATATTTTTTAGTTATTTAATTTATTAATTTTCCCTTTTTAACTTAATTTATAGCCCGCCAATTATAAGATAGTAATTATCCGGTCATCAGTCAGTGTTAACATGACAGCGATATTTTCGTTATATATATATATTATTATATTATATATATATATATATATATATATATATATAGTATATATATTATATAATATATAGAGATATATATATATAATATATATATATATATATATATACACTCTCAAATATTTACTTCCTTACTTACTGTGTAACACACCCCTCTCCCCTCCTACGAGAAACGGGCAATCTCGAGATATTCTTCACCAACGCCTAACTTAATGGTACTGAAATTGCGTCTGATGTATGCCAAAGGTAGTTAATCTCTAATGAGATGTTTTTTGTTGTTAATTGTTTGGGAATAGAATCTTTGACATTTGGAAGAGGGATCGTTGATATAGTTCAATTTATTTTCCTGAAGGGAGGGGTGGCGCCCATAGCGGAACCGTAACAGCTTTATCCATGCTTGGCTGTCCAAAGTTTGTTTC
>JABUQX010030370.1:100000-102500 GCA_015478945.1 Trachelipus rathkii
TATATACTATATATATAAATATATATATATTATATATATATATATATATATAATTTATATATAATATATTATATTTATATATATATATATATATATATATATTATATATATATATATAATAAATATATATAATTATATATATATACTATGTCCCCGGCCGGCTCGCACCCCCCCCAAAAAAATAGCCATTTTTTTTTTTTTGTTTTTTTTTTAAACATTTTCCGCACTAAATGTTGCCAGATGTCCAACAAATGTATCCTTTTCCCATGTAGCTATTGTATTATTATTATTATTATTATTATTATTATTATTATTATTATTATTATTATTATTATTATTATTATTATTATTATTATTATTATTATTATTATTATTATTATTTATATCGTTAAAGAGGTAAAGAAATCTAAAAATGTATTAAATAAATGCAAGTAATATAAATTAATATGGCTAAGCTCAAAAACCTTAAATATTATTGGTCTTTTCTTCGTGTACTAAATCTTTTCCTTTTCGCGAACCATAAGTGCTTGCGAGATTTAAAATATTTTCGCAAGATTTAAAATATTTTCTTCTGTTTTACAACAATATTATAGTAATACCAACCTTACAAAATTAAGGGTTGGCGAAACAACAAAGAACCTATATATATATATATATATATAAATATATATAAAATTATATTTTATATATATATATATATAATATATATATAATATATATATATATATATATATATATAGGACCTTTAGTAAACCACATTCCTCAAAATAATTTATGCTATGTAAAGTTGGTAAACCTGTGAAATAAATGCATTTTAAGATTCTGAATTTACAATAATATTAACGAAATGTAAAAAGAAATATTTTTTTGTTTTTTTGTGCTTCACTGTAGGCTTATGAAAATAAATAAGCTTAAGCTTTTTTTTTTTATTTTAAATTTGATATATGCACATAAAGTTTGCAGAGACGTCATATATATATATATATATATATATATATATATATATATATATATATATATATATATATAAATATAATATTATTATGTATATTATATAATATATATATATAAAATATTATATATATATATATATATATATATATACTAGAGAGCGGAAAATTTTAAGGAGGTTTTTTTTTTTTTTTTTTTTTTATTCGTCGAAAAATTAAAAAAAAAATTATTTCCCCCCATTATAGGCTCGAGCGACGGTGACAGAGGAGGATGTTTACTAACCGGAGGGGTATGATCGGAGGAACCCCGCGACACCCAAAGACCAAAGAGCGGGTTCGGAGACCCTCCCCGGAGGGGGGATTTAGTCCCCGTCGTGCCACCGGGCAGGCGAGAGACCCAGATCTTCCACGATACCTATCTAATACTGCTATTAAAAAAAAAAAAGAATAATTTTACTTCCAAAAACACTTTGGTATTACTTTAACTAAAGGAATACCATAGGTAAACCATAAAGATGGCAGAGTCGGGTCTCTCGCCTCCCGGTGAACGAGGGGACTATTCCCCCTCCGCGGATGTCTCCCGGAACCCCCGCCTCTTTGGTCCTTTGGGTGGTCGCTGGGTTCCTCCGACCATCCCTCCGGGGTATGAAACGGCCCCCCCCTCTGTCCCGTCGCTCAAGCTCCTGATATGAGTGTTTGGAGAAATTTTTAAAAATATTTTAGATGGAATAGCAAAAAAAAAATAAAAAAAAAGTATTAAAACCTTAGAATTTCCCGCTGATTCCAAATATATAATTTGTTTTACGTAGAGCTCCGATCGGTCCCTAGTTACATACTGTGAGCATTAAAAAATTCTGACCATCTATATATATAATATATAATATTAATATATATATATTATACTATATTATATATATATATATATAATATATATATATATATATATATTATATATATATATATATTAATATATATAATAATATATATATTTTAGAATTTATAATATATATATTTACATTACTCATGTGGACAGCATAATAAAGAAATTTATTTTCATTTCGAAATAAGACCTTAAAAAAAATTAAATAAATTAAATTAATATAAATCCATTAAAGGGAAATACAAAAAAAATTTAAGTGCCTTTTTATAGCATATTAAATTTTTAATTTTTCTTACCTAAAATAAAAAATCATTACCAACCATTCCAATACTAAATTATTTGAGGAATGTGGTTTACTAAAGGTCCTATATATATAAGGATATATATATTTATATATTATATATATATAATATATATATAATTATATAATATATATATATATATATATATATATATATATATATATATATATACTATATATATATATATATATGTAGAGGTTACCATAAAAGAAGCAAAAAACTATTAGACTTGAGAAAAGTTTATTTTAGAAGAAGAAGTTTACTATATTATGAGAACATGAAAAGCAATGTATTTTAATTTTTTTTTAATATATATATATATAATATATTACTATCAGAGACGCATGCTTTTGTCGTGGACTTTTTAG
>JABUQX010030371.1:0-37714 GCA_015478945.1 Trachelipus rathkii
TATATATATGTATATAATATAATATTATATATTAATTAATAACTAATTACTAAATACATAAACTTTTAGTATATATATATATATATCATACTATATTTTTTTATATATTATTCGTTAATAGTATTATATATATATATATATAAGATGGGTGATTGAGTAAAGGAGTATATAGTATAGTATAATATATTAAATATACTCATAGTATATATAATTATATATATATAGTGGATTAATTATTATATAATTATATGTTTTATAATATTTAAATAAAAAAATATTTATCTATTATATTATAATTTAATTGTTATTGATAATAATAATAATATCAGTTATAAATCACTATATATTAATTATTTACGTGGAGTGAGAGTGGTGAGTGAGTATATATTATATTTATATATAATGAGGTTGAGATAGTATATATATTCTCATTATTTACAAAAAATTAATATACTTTATTTTAATATATATTTACATGTTATTATTTATAATATATATCTATATTATTTTTATTATTTACTATTGTATTATCAAATGATAGTTTTTCGAGTGAGGATATAGTGAGTATTATTTGGATTACATAAGTATCAAAGATAACGTTATGATGAAATTTTGAGTCATTATTGAGGAAATAAGCTATTAGGATGTGGATAGAACATGGATGCTAGAGGTGATCTATATAATTATAGTGGTAGCGAATGAGAATAATAAGTATCAATGTATTCGTATAATATATTTTTGAGAGAGGAGGGATGTATTACATATTAGAAATCGAACTGGGTGGACAAGGGCCACTTTTTATAAGTAATGTAATATAATTATTTTTATATATAGTTGATACATTGGGATGTTAACTGTTATCACTTATACGTTGAGCCCTATGCACGACGGTCGACTAAGCGTATCTAAAGATATGCATAAATCGGGTACACACATTGGTAATTGATGATAATAAAGAGTACACGACAACGAGAGGTGTGTAGATATTAGCGGTCTGGGGCTTAACTCTGGTCGGGGCGTTTATATTTTAAGTATATACTTAATAGTTTAAAATTTATCTATAGTATAGATATATAGTTTGGGAAATGGTGAATTAAAATACCTTATCCATCAAATTACTTAGAAAGTTATATATAATAAATAACCTTGAATAAAAGAGATGTGAGTGGTTGTGATAAGCTAGAGAACTGGATGTTAATTAAGGAAGGATCAGGAGAGAAAGAGCCGAGAGCGAGAAGTCAAAGATCGACACTGGATAATGAACGCTTTAGGAGAGGTAGGGGAAGTTTTAACGACCACAGACAATACAACGTGAAGTGACATGGAAGAAAGTTTGTGTATGGGTATGTTGATAGAAACAAGATTTGAAGATTAGACAACCATTTAACAGATGTTTTTACCGTGTTTGTCCTGTAAAATTGAGTAAAGAAATAAAAAAGACCAAGAAATTTAAGATGAATATGTCTTCAGTATCCAAATATATTTAGAGTAACACTGTAGAACAATGTCAGCAATGCACATTTGCGAAGCTAAAGTTTAGAAAGATTAGTCATATGTTAGACTTTATTGAACGAAAGACAGAGTAAGAGGGAAATATTTCTCAATATTGTCCTAGCATGGATAGAGTTTCTCAAAGTGTTGAGGCAAAAACCAACAGTGTAACATCAGAATTAAAAGAGATAAATTGCAGTGAGGGTTACAAAATTATGATTTGTCCATCTTAGTAGTATTTGAATAATTCAACATTAAGTATAGGTCTATATATAATTTAATAAACATAGAGATTAAGACCTGTTTAATCGAGTATTTGAGAACAGGGTGTCGGACATAAGAAGAGAACTCTTCTTCCCATAGTTGAAATGGGCGAACTATTGCTTAACGTAGTACGCATCGGTCTTATCGTTTTTTTTTTGCTTGAAGTAAACATACACATGCATTCTCCAGGCATGTGAAACTTTGCGTTCTGCATGTAGCACAATTTCAGGCAGAGCTATTCGGGATGAATGTTTTTTAGATGGCGAAATATGGACACAGACGAGGCTGCGAGTTTTCACTTGAAGAAGGTTGTGAAAAGCTGTCGCAGTATTTTATAAATCCAATGACTAGCATTCGAAAACTCATATGACGCCAACCTGAAGATTAACGAGTTTTCTATGAGTGAGTCGCAGGATGCAAAGAAGTTCTCTGAGGCAAAAGAGATGCTGGGCTAATTGAACTGCGAAGTTCGAAAGGTCCTTATCTGTGGCGCATGAGTTATCGTGTAGACTAGTGTGTATAGATTAGGAGTTAGCGCTATTCCGTCGGTGTCAATGACGCAATTGTTAAAAAACCAACTGTTTCTCTTATCACCGAACTAGGAGAGTGACGTGGAGAAATTGCTTTCAGATGTATATGTGGCTCTCAAGAAGTACCTGATTTAGATATTATGAAAATCGGTCCTACAATAGCAGCTTCATAGATGAGCAGGAGGAGGAAAGTTGAAACCCGGCGACTCTGAAGGCGGCTGATGATAGGACAAATAATACAATCTTACAGAGAATGAGGTAACCTTAATGCGGGAAAATATGTCTGTTCGATATCTTCTATCTAAGTTCTTCGACGCGAGCATGTCGCACGGACACAGAGAACGTGACTGTAACATTGTTAATAAGGAATGGTGTGTGTCTACTCGCAAGATAGAGAGTTATGTCAATGAGGTTAAGAACGTACACAAGGGAGACAGAGACATCTTGAAGGTTCTCGTAGGTGCAAGAGTTATATATATTCCTATATAGACGTTTGCAAGCACGATTGAGAGTGACATGAGTGTGTTCAAATTTTTTGCATTTGTTGAAGATTATTCTTGCTTTCCGAGACTTTAGGATGAAGAACCAGCGCTTTAAACTCGTGTGTAGATTTGGAAAGGTTGAGATGGGATGGATATGGGGCATGTGGTGGTAGGCCTGGTGTTTGACAAGAACAATTACAGAAGCATGGCGCGAATAAGGTGATAAGTTGGAAAGTTGAAAGGTTGATAAGTGTAGACTCAGAGGGCTGAATGCGCTCGAAATTACAGTGAGGTACGTATATGTAGATAAGCGAGTCATGGAAGTTCAAGTTTAAGATTCTGAAAGATCAGTCCGACCCCGATGCTCTCAGAATATAACGTTTATCATGAGATACAGGTGCGAAAGAACTTATCCATGATCTTAATATTCGGCTGTCACACAATCGGATGTTACAGGAACTCATAACGCGAGGAAGGGAGTAAAGAAGCACGTACGTGATGAATTATCTATAGAAGACTCATAGAAGGTATCGTGACAGATACTAGAATAGAATTATGAGAGGAGGGGAGTAGGAAGAGACTCTCCAAGAAATGCTTCTTACTAAATCGTGAGCACCGGACTTTTAAGTTCGAATATACAATAGGATTTGAGTTTATAGAACGTGCTGACTTTTATAACTTTCGCACATTTGGAGAGAGAATCCATAACGTGTGTGCCAGTGAGACACTGCGCGAGAGAGAAAGGGGATTTGAGTGAGAAGGTTGGAGAGTGGATGAAGGCAAAAGTAGTATGGCATTTTTTTCAAATAGTGATCGGAGAAAGAGCGAGTAGGAATCATTTGAGGACGCAAATTGTTAGTATCCTCAAATTATTTTTCTATAGGTGTAGAAAAACGAGTTTGACTATAGAATGAGTATAATTCACAGGAATAAAAAAATAGTCAAGAAACAGAACAAGAGTATCTCTACAATTTGGAGATGACTATGGAGGGTGTTTAAACAGCTAACTGTTAGTTCCGTTGCGAAGAGCATACCACAGGAGAGGAGGGCACAGTTTAATAACGCACGGTTTTATCGAGTTTTATGTAAAGGTCTTTTACTTTATAGTAAACATGAAAAAATATATACTATTATTATTCATAAAACTATCAAGATGTTTACAAAAAATACATTTATTAATATTTGTGATATATTATGCAAATTGATTATTTTTTTCTATCATGAAATGAAGAATGGGGTTATGAACTATATAATTTACAACACTCAATATAATAATTATATATATATCTATTAATTAGTTATTTATGATACTTGGTCAAGTATATTATAGTAACAATCCTGTACTCACTAAGATAAAACAGATAACCAAGAATTAAACTGATCATCAACATTGCACAATGACTTAAGTCTAAGGTATATTTTACAATAGTTATATTTCCATGTAATACCTGATATATTATAATTTATAAGTATGTTATTATAGTATATATATGGGTATTACGGTGTGCCGCGTTTCTCGGTGTTAGATAATATTTATTGTAGGGTATTATCTAATAATTAATAGTACTATAGTTAGTTTATTATTCGAAATCACCATACTTGTCACACTCACACGTGTGTTGTTCTACCTGTATGGTTTGAGTTTATGATTTTCTTTGTGAGTAAATTATTGTAAATATTTATTTATTTAATTAATTCTTATTTTTAATATTTAATTGTATTTAGATAATATTATATTACACACACACTTATAATATTGTTAATTTATAGTTATATATATATATAAGTTTAAAAATAATTATTATTAATATATTATATTTATTATATATTATTATATTATAAGTATATACCGTGTATTATTTTTATATAGGGAAGTAAGTTATTTCTATCTATACTTAGATTTAGCTTGTTGTTATATTATTTTGAGACTCTATGATATTTATGAATTCTTTTGATCTCGGTTTTTTGGTTATGATCCACATCAGCCGTTCTTTCCACTGTAGATTTGTGTTTGAGTTCTGGGCAAATTGATCTGTGCAATCTGTGGCACGCACATTTTTGGGGCTAGGACAACCATAGAGGATTTTACGAAAAATAATATTGAAGAGAAGAAGTGTTTCCCAACAGTATATAAATGTGATATGAGCTCGCCATGAATACTCTTGATGTTCATCTTAAGGTATTTATTATTATAGTGAGTAGTAATTATGACGAAGAACTTAGAGGAGTCTTAAGAAGCGGTGGGGAAGCAGTTTGATATTACACTTCGACTAGAACGTAAAGTAGCTAGGGTCGTCGTGGTACTTTGTGAGGAGTTTGTGATTGTTAGAACTTTTCTTTTTTTCAGTTATCGTATCTTCTTTCTTGAGTAGAATTATTTGGTGAATATTGTGCTAGTCTTCTTTTTTTAATAGAGTAAATTAAGGGAATGAATAAGATAAATAGAATTTATTATTTATTGCTCATATCTGCGTTTATTAGGGAAGTTCTTCTACGATTGCTGTGGTGTGTTAAAGAACTTTTCTTGTTGGCTTCCTTTTCTTGAGTTATATTGGGCAAGAATTTTTTGTTTTGCAATTCTCCATAATGAGTGCAACGATTTTTTAGAGTCGGCTACCGTCTCTAGCTCGCAATCCCAAGTATGTGGACGGGAATAAGAATAACGAATTAAGTTTAGCATGAATTTAATTGCGTATATTTCTATCTTTATGGTCCGGTGTGAAAAGGTATTTTCCTCTACGATGCGCCCATTGTGTTCTGTCAAACTTAGTTTCCTTGTACTCCTTCATTTTGAGTATTATTGGAGAATTAGGTTTGCAACCTTGTGCAACTTTTACGCTCTTGGTTCAAATATTGAAGGGATATTAGTAAAGAGATATTAGATCACACTATTAACTGGATACTAGCCAAATTAAAGGTAGCGTAATTTAGGGGAAGCTTCTGTCTAAGGCGGGAGAGATTCTTGTCTGGGCTTTGGTGGTGTTTGTAATCACGTTTCTATGCTTTCATATTTTCTACTATGTATCTTTAAGTTTGAATATATGTTAATAAGATTTATTTTATTATTGATAAAACATTGTGCTTATTTCCCTGTTTTTTGGGTTTGCAACAGTTTTTTTGTTTTAAACGTAGTTTATATATATATAATTAGTGGATATAAGAAAGATTATTTTTGTATGCTAATTTAAATTTCTTTGCCTGTTTTTAGTGTGGAGTAAAGTTTTTTTTCTACGTGGATATTGTGTCTTGTGTGTGTTTTTTTTTTTAAACTTTTTTTGCCTTTTTTCTTCTGTTTTTCTTTAATGTTAAATAATATTATTGGACAATATTGTGTTTTTTTCATATATCCAATGTTCCTTTTGGGTGTTCCAACATTTGTTTCTTGGGTCCGTCATAATTTTTAATTTATGTGGGTTAGTATTCAGAATTGTAGATATTACATTTATTCTGATTATTCTCCAGACCATAGTTTTTTGTGCGTGCTTCCTTTCTTAGGGGACCAGTTCTCCAATCGGTTCTAAGCTCGTTATTGCTTTTGGTTTTTTCACTTTTCCGGGATCTTTTTTTCTTCCTTCTTGAGTCATCTCATGGGGGGAAAAATTAGAACTAAAGGTGTAGTTGCAATCTTAGTGAGACAAACACATATTGTCTGGCTTCCAAATATGGGTAACATGAATAAAGCCAAGAGAATGATTATTCAGAACTGGTCTCTAGTGCGGGAAGTTTCTCTACGGATATGCTTGTTGTTTTAACTTTTTTCTTTTCTACTACTTTCTTGCAGTATAGTGGGAAATTGCGATGCAATCCTTGGTTGCCAACCATTCGTCCTGGTCCAATATTGAGGAATTAAGAAGAGATATTATGTTATTGATTGCGTTTTAGGGAAGTTTCTCTACGATTGCATGTCAACTCTAACTTTTCTTTCTCCTTTTTTCTTGCCAAAACTGCGAGTTAGAATTGTCACGCATCCCCTTGCAGACAATTTACCTGGTCATATGAAAAGGAATAAGAATACTGATATTATATTAAAATTGGGCGTTTTTTACCGTAGATTTTTTTAGCAATTGCTTGTGTTTAACTTTTTTATCCTCCTTTTCTTCTTTCTTGAGTAATTTCGGGGAAATCGAAGAAGTTGCAATCCTTGTGCTGCAAATCATTGTGTCTAGGTCAATAACTTGAACGGAATAAGAAGAAGATTTCATCCGAGCTGCGACTGCGCTTAGGGGGAATTTTTCTACACATGCTTGTGTTTTATAACCTTTCTTTTTCCTTCTTTCCTTAAGTATTTGGGACAATTGTTGCAATCCTTAGTCAACACTTGTTCGGTCCCAGATTTGTAGAGGGACAATAAGAAGAGAATATTGATCATTAACTGCGTTATCTAGGGCAAGTACTTCTCTACGATGCTATGTGTGTGTGAATATTAACTTTCTTATTTCTCTCCTTCTTGAGTATAACTGGTAATTGGGAACATTGTTGTGGCAATCCTTGTGCAAACAGATTGTTGTTGCTATGGTTCCCAATTTGAAGGGAAATAGAGTAGAAGAATGGATAGTTAAATCATCGGCGTAATAGTGACTAGATTCGTTTTGGGGAAATTTTCTCTCTATGCGATTGGGCTGTGTTTAATTTTTTTCTTCTTTGTTCTTGAGTATATGGGAAAGTTGTAACGTTGGCATCAGTCCTTAGGTGGCAAACAGTTGTGTTTTTGGTCAATATTGAAGTGAAAGATATAAAGTAGAAATATTATATGGATTGGTCCGGTTTTTAAGGGGAAAGTTGCTCTGACTAATGCTCTTGGTGTCTTTAAACTGTTTCTTTTTCTTTAGTGCTTTCTTGAGTATATTGGGAAATTGGCAATCCAATCCTTGTGCAACATTTGTCTGGCTCCAATATGGGAAGGATGAAGATAAGATAGATCTTATAATTAATGATGGCCGTGTTCAAGGGAATTTTCTCTAACGATTGATGGACTATGTGTTTTTAACTTTTCCCTTTTCTCAGAATTTGTTTCACGTCACAAAAAAATCTGCCGTGGTGCAACCATTTGATCCTGGTCAATATTGAAAAGGTAATAAGAAGAGATATTATTATTAACTGAGCGTTTTAGGGGGCAGTTTCTCTACGAAATTAACTTTGTCTGTTTATCTAGACTTTCATTTTCTTTTGTCTTGTCGCTAATATTGGCGCGAGGATTGTCTGCCAACGGCCTTTGCAACATTTTGTCTGGCCCTGTGTATTGGAAGGTCACCCTATATTATAGTTATTGGTCATATATAGTATTGTCATATATTATTGATTATTTATGATTTTTGCAAAATATAGTTTAAAAATTTTAAAATATTATATATATATCAATGGTCAAATTATTTTTTTTTATTATAGATTATTTATTATTATTATTGATCGTAATTCAATTTATTATTATTAGTTATTATATAATTAGTATTATTAATTATTAATTGAGATTATTTATTATATTATTATAATTGATCTATTCATTATTATGTATTATTATATATATTGAAGATTGTTATTATTGACTCAGTTAGAACGAAGGACATTATTAGCATTTATTATAAAAGTATTATTATTGTTATATAGTTTTTTTTATTCCTTGAGCATATTAAATTTAAGGAGGAACGATTCTCAATATTTTATTCCCATTGAATTATTAATGAATTATTATTTATTTATTATTAATAGGGCTATGTGGTGCAGGGATTTTAGTAATTTCTTGTGGAACTTGGTGTTGTTGTTTGTCATGTTATATCGGAGGCTACCGTAACAGGTGAGGACGCACACCACACACAATACACACCTACAGTCCGCATATAACGACAGCGCCAATTAATATCGTGTTGTAGGGTTCCGCTTCGTTGATTTTCTTTCTTGAGATTAGTAACTCGGTGTGTGTGTATATTGATTGGTGAATTGAGTGAGATAGGAGTCTTTGAAGATAACCACCACAAGCACACAGCACCCAGAGCGTCAGCACACACGACACAGTCCACATATACACGCCCTACAGAGTACGTGTGTAACGGTTTTCGCTTTGATTTCTTTTATGGAAATTTCGTTTGTTGTTACTGTGTGGTTCGTAATTGAAAGTGTTGTAGTTCTTGAACACACGCACAAGCACAACACAACACACAGTATTGCACACAGTACGTTGGTGTAACGGTTTACCTCTGCTTGCTTTTTGAATTTTCGTTGTTGTTACTGTTTGGTAATAGAGGCTGAGAGGTGTCTCGAGGTTGACACACACCTCACGACTGCTCATATTAATTCAAGAAAGGTTCTACCTGCTAACTAAGTCACACTCAGACTACAGCACACAAACACGAGTCACACGATACCTTAACATGTACATTACGGAGTCTCATAGCGTTAACAACGAGAGTATCCCCTTTATGATTTCTTTTTTGATTTTTATCGTCACTGCACTTTTTATAGGGTGTTGGAATTCTGAGGTTACACACACTCACAGACCTACAAACACACAAACACAGACAAGACACACACAATTCAACTAAGAGTACTCGTGACGCTTCCTTCGAATTGTTTAATCTTTTTATGCTAGATTCTGAGTTGTTGGTGTGGAGGTGTAGTGTGTGATTTTATACAAAGTGTTAGACGCGTTATCAGAGGGGAAGTTTCTTGAGGTTAACAACACACACCATTACCAACTCGCAACACACGGAGAACACACACACTTCATACTTCAGTGTGTGGACAAGACTTCTCTTTCGAATTTAATATCTATTTTTATTCTTTATGTGAGAGTTGTTTAAGTGAGACACTCGAAGACTTTGAAGATCTGGAAGTTAATCTGAAGGCTATAATCAACACACACACAATCACACACAAGCACACAGACACACACATAACCCACGCACAACTCAACCCAGCCGATACAAAACTACTTTAGTGTGGTATAGATTTAATATACTAATGGTTTTTTATTTTCTTAATTGGATATTATTTAAATTTTTTTTTTTTTCCTGTGTCAGTTACTGACTCTGAGGAAAACATACACGGATTAATCACAATACGAATCACCAATTGAAGTGGTGTTTAATTTTTTGAGTTTAATTTTTTCAGATAATCATAACAAATATTAGTTAATTATTAGATAATTGATATTTAATGATACTAAACAGTTAATTAAACTCAAACTTTGAGTCCAATTTTAAAGCCTATAACTCTGTATTCACCGGATCTTGGGCCCCGCAAAAGGTAAAGATTCTTTGGTGATTTATACGGCATAATATTTTATTTTTTTTTTTTTTTTGTTGTCCCTTGTTAGAGCCTAGTTATAAACAAGAATTAGTATTTAAAGGGATTTAGATACCTAGGCTATATTAAAAGTTACTAACGCCACGCTTATTTACTTGCAATGCGCCCGCCTAATCGTTTATCCAAACTTACTTATGACAGGAAATAATCAAGGAAATTCTGACTAAGTTATACATTAACCAGGTGTGCTTAAGGGTATTGGCTGCATTCCAAAAAAATAACCTTTTCGCGAGCACGAACCCCGCTACTGTTAGGACCGCGGCGCAGCGACGCACACCGTCCGTCAGTGTGTTCGTACCATGAAAAGAATTTTTATTATCTCTTTTCACTTTACTTTGATAACGTAGTAGCGTTAGACGCAACAAACCAAGATAAACATGCTAGGAGCCGGACGCAGCGAACCACAACCAGAAAAGGGGAATTTCCCGGACCAAACCAACCATCAGAGAAGACTTGGAAATAGACCCGATCCAGGGTAACCAACAAAATGAGGCCAGCAAACAAAACTCAATACAAGGAAACAAGGCCCAAAACGACTAAGATTAGCCGAGCGACAACAAAGCGGGAAGCTCTCCAGGCCAGGGAAGCAATCTGCGTACATGACGGGAAGACCGAAAGAGCTAGGGGGAAAAACCTCAGGAACCTATTTCGGACCGGAGAAACATCTTTAGACTAGTAACAGACTTTAGAAGCGACTCTTAACCCTAATTCGCTGCTGAAGAGACGTCAACGTTGTCGGTCCACGTCGTAATTAAGTATGATTAAAGGAACTTAGAATGACCGGACTATGTAGTCGTCTAAAAGTAAAATTCAGTATATCTACTACGAACGAATTCAAGCCAATGAATCTTTGGTTTTCCTTTCTAATTTATACGTTAATAACTACATTATCTGTGACCCTTTGTGGATCAAATTTAAGACTTTTGAGCATCATAAAATCCTGAGCCCCTGCTCGAATCTAGTTAGTTATAGAACAGCGCCATCAGCATGGAAGGTGTTAGATCAAAAGCTCGGTTTTAAATTGAAAATTTGGCTTATTAAATTCTAATCTGGGTGAGAATTTCAATTTATCATTGTATCACCCTATATCTCCATTACCCAATGAAACATTATCTCTATAATCTGAGGAGCCTCATCAATTATCTTTTTCTTCTCCCTTTGAGAGCGAGAAAGAATGGAGAACAATCGGATAATAAAGTTGAACGGATACCAATGTTTCCCAAAAAATTACTTCACATTTTATCTTACTTCTACTATCTATGCATTCCCATTCTTCCAGAAAAGGATTTTTCATCTGTCCCACTCAATCTTCTTTATATATATAATATATATATATCAACTATATATAATTATATATTATATAGTAATAATCATATATACATTATATATAATAATGTATATATATAACTAATCATATAATATAATATATATTAAATAACTAATAATATATATATAATATATATATAAATAATAAGGGAAATAAGGAAAAAACATTTGTGGTTGGTGTGAGGTGTGAATTTATATATTACAAATTATATACGGGTATATATATATTATGTATATATAATATATATAAATATATAATTAATATATATAATAATATATATATAAAGAATAATACATATTATATTTTTATATATATATATATTATATATATACTAATAACCGGAAAGCAAGAATATCATACAAACGCTTTGACCCAGCCACTGACACAGCGAAAGAATAAATAAATGTGGCGATATTTCTTACCGTCGAGCGGGTAACAGAACGCTGACCCTCCAGCTGGCCATAGGCAAAGGGTTAACACTGGAGGAGACGAATATCGGTCCATCCAAGAACGCCTTGGATCACGACGGAATAATTCGACATGTGCGTGCGACCAGGAGGCCTTTCTCCAGAATTCCGTAAATAACTGATCAATCCGGCAAACGAAGCGTTAGCCGCTAGAATAGGGCTAATCAGTAAGGAAGTAAAAGCAGTCCCCGTCACCTATCAAGCCCTCGTGGTTGTGTCGGGGACTCGCCGCACGCTCCAACCATTTCAACCACACCAGAAACCTGCCCATTTTTAGGGGGACTCCCTGGATTCCTCGACTTACCCTTGAAAGCTTTGAGGGCTATGGTTGGAGGGCCCAGGGGTTAACTGAAGCCCCTATCGGAGAAAAGCATGCCTTACGTGCAGAGTTTTACGTGGTGACGCCCAAAACACCTAGTTCGGTCCGGGGTCGCAATAAGAAAGGAGAGAACTATACAATTGCCTTCACTCTTAAAAGAAGCAACTATGGTGAACAAATCGAAGCTTATAGAGACCCTCATCGCGAGGCTGGTTGGACTCCCGTCCCCTAAGCACACACACGCGGACCTCTTCCGTTTCAGAGCCAACGTGGTCTGTTTCTCAGAGTCCCTGAAGAAAAATGAAATGATTGGAGACTGTCGAAGCTGTTCCATCATTTTAGGGACCCAACTCTCTTTCAAATTACCCCCGGAGGTCAGAGAAAGAATACCTTGGGCGGATGCCAGGAAGAGCTGGACAATCCAATCAGTACTGGACTTGGTTGAACAAGCGCTCGGATTCTTGGAGGCCACTAAGCCTGTCTCGTACAATCCGAAGTCTAATCCCAACATTCCAAGAAGGGAGGAAACTCCGGGAGGTTACGTGGATAAACGACCGAGCGGTAACAACAAGCAGAAAACTTCCACAGTGTTAATGCAACTACGGGAAATAAAACAGCATTTTCCAAGAAACCAGCCTCGATGGCAGGACAGAAACCTGTACAGACAAGAGAGACAAGTCACAGGAAAGTTTGTCAGTATTCTGAAGGAGGAGCATCAATTCCTCATCTGATGTACTTAATAGCTTAATCATTACGCCAGAGTATTGATGTACATAACAGTGGTTAGGAGTCACGCGGCTGTGTTGAAAAGATGCCTAGCGGAAAATCCATGCCACAGCCAACTGTCCAGTAACGCTTAGGGCTTGTTTCCGTTGCATATGGCACTCAGGATCGCACTCACAAGTAATCGTAAATTTTGCCCTCAACACGATCTCTCGAACTGGCAAAGCCCACCCACGACAGCAACAGATTCCGCAGGGCCCAAGGAACCACAGGGGATTCCCGCTCGGCCATTATGTGATATCACTAGCTCTTGTTTCTGGAGGTAAATGAGTATGGTGCAGCTTACCATTGTGCAGAATCTGATTTATGTTAATCCAAACGGGGCTGACACCTACTCACTCTTAGCGCGAGTTTAATTCGATGGGGGTCGCAGAAAATCATTTAATCTCTAGAGCGCGTCGTTCAAAATGTATTACGAATTAGCGTGGTCTCCACTGGTCCACAGGTGTAAAATTAGCCATTCAATAGGGCATCAAAACCTAGCTCGGGGACGTTAAGCTGCTTTCATGACGTCGTCACTCTTTTCAAGTTCAAAACGAAAGACGGCGCCGTCCCCATCTCGGCCATTGTGGTGGAACACCTGCCCTCGGATCTGCAGATCCCTGGGCTAGTCAAGACCACCCGAATGCTTCGCAGACAACATGTACACCTTGCTCATCCCTACCCGGACAGCGATGTGATCGATCAAATCCAGCTCCTGATAGGCGTGGATCACTTGAATAAATTCCTGAAGTCGTGTGAGTCCCGCTTCGGCGTTGACCTCATGAAAACCAATGTGGGCAACATGATATGGGGACCTCTACCCCCTTTTCCTCGAAGAACACTACCTCGCAAGTTACAGTAGTGTCCGCACTTAGAGCAGAAGTTCGGTTCACCAACGATCGGAGACCGGATCTCACTTGTAATCAGACGGAACAGCACTCTCTTTCCCTCCAGTTGGAAAGGGGTGTGAAGAGAGCGCCCCGGGGTCCAGACCCTTCGCTCCTCCGTTCTGAGGATCCCTCTCCGACCGCTGGATCACACCCTGGAGCTTCCCTCTCGTTGGAAGACGTGCAGGGTCCATGTGAGACAGCGGATACGGGGATTCGAACTACATGTAGGTTGCTCTACCAACGTAGCCTTGGGCCATTCCCCCCTCCAGAGGGCGGATGGAACCAACCCGGGGCCACCGGAGGACAGCGAATCATGACAACACCCCGAGCGCCCTCCGACCGCTGAACCTCCATCCTCCCTCCCGTTGGAGGATGGAATGTTGATGACGCCCGGGGATTTTAAGCGCTCGTGTTCCCCTACGATCCTAGGCCCCCTCCCGACGGGAGGAGGCGGGCCACCCCACGCCAGATCTGGATCGACTTTGGTCACTGTCCCAATATTGGTATTACTGTCCGAGAACGAAACAGTTCAACGGCGCCGAGAAAACCACGGTTTGGAGAGGCCTTCGAAGAAAATCTTGAGTCATTCGAAACTGGCCGAATACGTGGTGTCCGCTACCCCTGGCGTGGATACAACCAACCCTCCTTCCCGACACTACGCTATGGCTAAGAGCGTCTGTATAGCTCCTTAAAAGGTTGAGAGTGGGTAAGCTGAGTATTGAATGGAGAAAGTTACTGATACTGATATTATCCAGGATCAACTAGAGAGGGAGCTTCATTGAAGAAGTTACTAACCTATTACTGTACCGATTTCACACCAAAGCCAAGCTGCACTAATTTTACCCCCCATTACATGGGTTCCGGAAGTCCATCGTCCACCAACAATAGCATTGAGAGTACTCAATATAGTGTTTTGATTGATTCTTCTAACTAATCCTAGTCTTAATCAGTGTTTTAAACAACAGGGATCACTTCCCATATCATCACTGATTTGAAACCAAGATCCTTCTAAAATTCGGTTGACGATACGCTATCGTCTCAGACATGAGAATGGCTTTTTTGGCGAACGTTCTCAGAGTTTGGAAGATAGAGGATTCCACGCGTTTTTTTGGAGGTAAATAAGATCCTTCTGACCCCAGAAGCCCCTTGGTCACTTATCGGTTCGCTTCAGTCCTATTCGGAGCCACCTGCAGTCCGTTCTTACTGGCGGCCTGTATTCAACACCACGTCCGAAACTCAGACACCGACTACGCAGAGATTATTCTGAACCAAATCTACGTGGACAACCTGTTCGGTACCTTTGACACCGAAGCAGGTGTGGAGGATTTCTTTCGTCAGTCCCGGTCCCTCTTCGAAAAGGCCGGCCTCAATTTACGAGAGTGGGTGTCCAATTGTCAAGAAGCGAACGTAAAGTTCCGAGCGAACGATGCGGCCGCCGAAGACACTACGATTAAGGTTTTGGGTATGGAATGGGATACTAACAAAGACACCATTTCCTACCCCCTCAAGGTTGTCGCCTCGGAAGCGGCTACCAAGAGGGCTATTCTGCAGAACCTCGCTTCCATATTCGACCCACTGGGCATCTTGTCCCCAGTGGCTGTTCGAGGTAAAATTCTCCTGCAAAAATTATGGAAGGAAAAACTCAGCTGGGATCAACCCATTTCCGTCGAACACCGAAAGGAGTGGGTTTCAATTGCCGACCATTTACAACGCTGCTTGCAATTAACGGTACCAAGACAGCTGATTTTTTCTAGAAAGGTGGAACTACACGCCTTCTCAGACGCATCGGGCGCAGCCTATGCCACTGCAGTGTACGCTGTATCAATGGGAAGAGCACCTTCCCATCGCTAACCTTCTTATGGCAAAGGTGAATAAGGTTGCAACCCATTGAAAATGAAATAACGATCCCTATAGCGTCTGGAACTAATGGTGAGCCCTACTTACTCCATCACGAACATTTATAAATTTGTCATCGACGCTTACAAAGATTCACTGGACATAGCTTAAGATCTATTGTTGGTGTGACAGTCAGGTGGCGTTGCGATTGGATATTCTCCTCCAAGCAGCTCCCCCCTCTTTCATACCAGAACAATGGAGTTCTGAATGAATTCAGTAGAATAACCTGCCGACAGCCTGAATGGCGGTACGTCCCTCAAGAAGACAAACCCCGCCGACGCTGAAGCTGTACTAGAGGCGTGAGTTATAAGTAACGTATATTTACACGAGACTTATGGAAGAACAGGCCCCCCTTGGGCTTACAAAACCTCCAAATTGGCTATCCGTCTGGACCGAACACGCCTTTACCTTTGTGAAGGGCTACGGGGACGGACGTAGAGTCTATGTGAGCATTCACCACACACGTAGTACCGAAAGCGGACTCCCATCTTATTCGATCCTAGAAGCGTTACTTATATCCTTATCTCAACAAGATCTTAATACGGACATACCTAGTACCTGGTTTTACACGGTTCATCGAGAACTTGAGGAAATCCAGGCAGAAGCTCCTTATGACCCGGTCCGGTCTCTCGGCCTGAATTCTCCCATTTGTTTTCCATAGAAGAGAGAAGTAACGCGGAACTCTACTGGATTCGGAGGCTACAGAGGGAACACTACCTACCCGAAGTTACGTGCCTCCGAGACTCCTTACCTTTAACGAACTTGGTGAAGCAACTGAGCTTAACGCTAGTTAAGATGGAGTCCTTCAGATAGCGACGGAATTGGAGCCAATGCGATGATACCTTTCGAACGCAAAGTTTCCCTATGCTTTGCTAATCAGAACTCACATTTCAACTCGACTCACATAGGGCAAACTTCACCAAGCAACGCCCATCTACGTTTTGTAGTTATCTATATCAGAGCTTCGTGTACGATTGTCCCGTCAGCGGTTCTATTTCGCTCGAATGAGGACAACGGTGAAGAAAGTGATACGCCTTGACCCGTTATTTGAGTCTTTGAGTAGACGGTTTACAAGCTGCACACTTTTCGTACGGCGCCACCTAGCTGCCTTGTCACCTCGTTCCCGAGTGTAGAAAGCAACGTTTACGGTAATCGGAAGTTGAGGACCTTCAACAGGCTAATTTCAATGTCAGGGTTCCATAAGGAACGACGTGATAAGAGGGTCTAATGTGGTTTTTGTTCAACTTGTGCACGCTCAGTTGAACTAGAGCGATACACTCTCTCTCTCTCTCTCCACTCACTCTCTCTTATGACAACATGCATACGAAGTCATTTTTTGAGAGAGCGTTATCGATATCGGTTTATCGGGAGACGCACTGAAACACCCTCAGTAAAATAATATACTTCTGAACAACGCAACGTATTTCCAAGCTGCATCCCAGCACTTAAGAGCTTATGGGAACTACCCTCCGTGAAGGACTTCCTAACCCAGCATTCCATCACCTATGGAGATTCAGATCCCGCTAGAAAGAGTCATTACGTTATAGGGCCGGATTCTTCGATACGTCCTATTAGGACTGAGACCAGACCCATTACTTCGGAAGACCCTCAAAACTTCCCTAGTTAGCTATGAAGAGTTCACACGGTGCTTTGCGGAGGTGGAATTTAGTGGTTCAACTAGCCTGACCTACCTACACTAGTGGGCGACGATACTTCCACTGCGAGGATAGCCCCTCACTCCTTTCCCACTTGTTAGGTGGGGTTATACATATAGCTCTAGAATACTCACCTTCCTTGATCCCTGAAGAATTAACTTTGAACATGAATGCTCTCAAACCTATCACAGGGACCCGTGAAGGTTTAATCAAGAGGTACTATAACGTATTCTATCTATCTCTTCCTCATAGCTTAAGTATTCAGTCTGCTTTAGGTAAGCATATAGGACTATTCTGCTCAAGAGCCTGTGAAACACTAAATCTTGGATATGAGACTCCAACCGCCTTGAATACGTATATAGAGTCGTGAGACGTAAAGTTTTTTTAAATTGAGGACGATATTAGGTCACTCGTCATAAAGTTAGGAAACTATGGGCAATCAATCAAAACCTCTATTTACACTTATTCTTACTACCGACGGGCATTACACGTTCGGTATTGCTCATATACTAGTCTCAGGGGATGAAATACAAGGGCTGTTATCCACTTGTACCCTCTGGAGATACACTCCAACCTGCTCGATCCCACAGATCCACCCCCACCAGTCGAAGTTCCTCAGGCATCGGTCTCTCTTCCAGAGAGACCCTCCCGACGAGCGCACCTTTTGGCTAAACAGAGGATACGGACTATTCTTTCCGCTGAAGAATAGCGCTCTGCACAACAACTTCCCCTTCCTTATAACACCCCTTGGACCTCGCCCGGGTTCGCCTTCATTGTCTACGGGGACGGTGAGCGGGATGCTGGGGCGGAGTTCCCGTGGGGGGAGTTTAATGTTTCGACGAAAAAGAAAATAAAAAGAATCTTTCTTTTTCCTCAAAACCAAACAACAAACAAATTAATAACTGTCAAATCTCTGTAACGGACTTTGCTCGGTTAACATAAAATTCGAACAAGTCGGTTTCTAAAAAGGGCAAAGTCGGTTCCCCTCCGTCTGTTTCACAGACGATGGAATAGTAGAACAGACAGCTGAAAACAAATAAACCGACAAATAACAGTCTGTTTAGAAAATCGAGGGTCTTGTTTACCTAAAGAGCATGACCAAGACTAATGTATCTTCTCTAAAGGAAAGGAAATTGCGGTTGTTGTGTAATATCAAAAAACTCTGTTTTTCTCGTTGTGGAGACCACAATTGCCTAACGGATTTCTCGAGAACCCAAAACTACAACGGAAGGAGGACTTGCTTTCTCACGGATAGGAGGACCCTGGTTGGTTCTTCGCCATCCGGAAGGGGATCCTCAGTGGGTACTTTCTGGTAGGATCCGCCTACACGATAGGGGCAGGATCCAGTCACAGGGGGCAGAGGGATGCCCGAGGCGGGGCATCGAACTTTGGAAAGAAAAACTTTTCTCTTTTTTCATCAGGAGTCTGTGAAAATATTGACTATTGAGAGGTAAGAGAATACGGATTATCTAATCACCTTTAATTAAACGTATTACTGTGGTTTTTTCATATTCCAGTAGAACACCTATTGTGTTATGTAAAACTAATATGACAGTTATTCTGACTTCGAGAACAGGGTGCTGAACTGTATATAATCATTCTTTTTTGCTTATATTGCAGATTAATATTTTTCCTTTTAATTAACATTTTTATGTGCATATTTCAATTATATTGGTGTTATATATAAACGTTAGCGTTTCAACGGAAATCTCCTAGATTCCTAAAGCTATATTATAAATGAATAACGAAAAATCGTGATAATACTAAACTAATAAGACATTTCATTTTTTCTAACGTGAAAATTAATATTAATAAGATATAAACTCACATCCACTACTTTAATATAATAATGTTATAAATATATATACTTTTGAATATTTAGATTATCATTAAATTAAGATAAATCATTTAAGTACTTCATTGTAAGTGTCGGTTCTGATCATTTCGGTCAATTATTTAAATTGGGAGGATTCCGAAATTGCTTTTCAATGATGATAAATTTGTGTTTATGCAAAGATTTGCTTACTAATCTGAATAATTTCACGTGAACAGATAAGTGATAGAAATTGCAGATATAATGCTTAATATTATGAGAAAACTGTAACATACATTTCGTTTTTATAAGATTATAAAGCAAATTACCCGCTTTTAAATTTCAGTACTTTACGTGAGAAATTAGAAATTAACCCCTTAAAATAGGCAACACGTGGGGTTATATTTTTAAAGACTATACTACTAGCACAATATCTACCTTCCACCCATAAAATCTACATATTCACTGTAAAAAAGGAGAACTTGTAGTTATTTGAAGATTTGAATATTTCTACTCTCCATTTATTTTTCAAGTGTGATTACTACTATAAGCTCTTGCTGAGTGGTATCGGAGGTCGAGTGTTATGGCTCCTATATCTCCAATAGTTTTTTATCTCTAGAGTATTAATATGGAAGAAATATTTGGGGGCCGAGTGGATGAAACCTACACACGTTAACCTATTATGTGTACTCTATTAAGTTTTTATGCACTTTAATATAAAAAGTGTAAAGTTCTAGTCAATTATTATGTGTTTTTAACTCAAGACATGTCATTGAGTCCCGCAGGAATGTTTCATTTATGTGTCCTGGAGTATTCTCTCTCTCTTTGTTGATACAGTTGATGTAGATGATTATTATTTTTTTTATTAGTAATATTATATATATATAAGTCCACTAAGTCTTGCTTGTGAGTTAGTAAGAGAGAGATAGAGAGAGAGAGAGCGATGAGATTACAAGAGATGAAGAGATGAGATGAAGAGATATATACGGATGATAATAGATATACGATAGAAAGTAAGATAGTAGAGTAAGGAAGTTGTTTTAATGTTATGCTATATGATAGAGTGAGCGTAGGTGCGGGTTTATATTATTATATAATTATACTTATTTGGGTTTCAAGTAACAAGTACTTGTACTTGGACTTGGACTAAGTAATTTTTTTGGGAGTACTACTTTTACTTTGTACTTGCACGTTCTAAACTTCCATCTAGGTGTCTTGTGTGAGCTTGAGACTGTTTGTACTTTTGCACACGTGGTCACATTTTGATACTATTATAGAAAATTTGCAATAAGTATTTATGCCAAGTACTATATTTTGAGGCATTTTTTAACTTTATGTCACCATAATATATTTTTATTTTATATCTATTTTAATCTACGCATTTGATATAAATTCCTTTATTAAATATAAATATCACCATTTAAACTGAAATTAAAATACTAATATGAGCACAATTATAATATATATATTAATAATATATATTATAATATATATATATATATATATATATATTTAATATATATATATATCTAATTATAATAATATATATAATATATATATATTATAGATTTAACTACTTAAACTTCAAACAGAATTTCAGGTTGAATAAGAAACTATTTTTCCAGAATTTATACGATAAACTAAATGGGCTATACCAAGTAAATAAAATTTATTTTAGTAAGTACTAATGATATATATATAATAATATTATTGAATTAGATTTAACTACAGATTACAAGTAATATATTATATTAGAATGATAAGATAGATACTAGACTCTGATTTGTGATTAGAAATATATGAGGATCATCTATTGTTAAATTTAGAATATATCCAATAGTTTGATTGATTCAATAGAGCTGCCTGAAAGAGTATTAACCTCCTCTCTGCACCAAGTGAGGAGTGTACAGAAGACTATATAGAATAGTGACTTGATATATATATTCCTCAATGAGTTATTAGAGGCGTCTATACAATCTGTAACCAAATCATATATATACTTAGCATAGTATACTATGCAGCACCTGATAGTCAATAGTAATATAAGAAGAGTAGTTTATACATATATCTATGAGGATCTAAATACCTGAAGAGTACTTAATCCATATAAACTATATAGGTAATGATATAGATATAAACTTAATTATATAAGCTAAAAAGTAAACGATTAATATATATCTGGAATAATTAATCTATACCTCATAAAATTAACCTGAGTAGTTAGTTAGGATATAGAAATAGATTAAGAAGTTTTACATGAGTATTGAAACTTATTCTATGTCCAACATTCCTCTATAAACTTCCTCCTCTAATTGCCCTGTAGTTAATAAGTTATTTATATATATATAATAAATTCCTATTTTATTAAGAATTATTCGGTAGCTCTTATTCCTATTTTTGATGATTCGTTTTTATAGTTATATTACGAATAAATATAGTTAGAAATGATTTAACCTTTCTAATAAATGAAAATTTGGATCATGCCTTCTTCTAATAATTGAAAATTGGAGCCTTCTTCATAATTTAGTTGAGAATATAATATAGTAAATAGATGTGTTTTTCTAAAATAATTTTTATTTTAGTAAGTATAGATATTAAATTTCATTGAGAATATTTTTTCTTTTAATTAAATTCTAGTATTAAATACCGATAAAATAATAATGTATTATTATGATGATTAAAATGTTTGTTTGTTTTTTTTAATAAACATTACCTTACCTTTTTTTTGGTAAATGTTGAATATTATAATATTTATAGATATATAATATATATATATATATATATAATATATATATATATATATATTAATATATATATTATATATATATATATATATATATATATATTATATATATATATAATATTAATTAGAAATTTGATAATATATAACCTATATATAATATATAACGAAATTTATGAATAAATTATTTACTTATTTTATTAAGCCGATACTTAGATATTCAATAAGTAGCGTAATATTAAACCTTTCCATTTATATATTATTATATATATTATTATACTAACCAATATCAAAGGACTTGTCAAAATATATATAATCTATTATATAAAAATTATTATAACATAATTAATTATTTAATATATATATAATATATTAATTTAAATAATATATATAATATATATATAGTTGTAATATATAATATAAATTATAAAATCATATAGTAATAATTTATATAGATACAATATTTAATTAGTGGTTTAAATAATATAGTAGTGTATCAATTATAGATTTTATAGACAAAATAATCTTATTATTCAAGTTAATTTAAAATAACTGTTATTTTAAATCTGTCTATAAAAATTTTTTCTCATAAAAGGTTAAGAATCGCCATAGAAGACAGAGGTGAATAAATTTTAATCAACATGAGTGATTTATAATCTAAGTCCTTTTCCTCTCCAGCTTTGGGCTAACATTTACAGACAGCAATACCGATGGAGAAAGTATCTAACAGTGTGGAGGTAGTGGTCCGTTTATTTTGCCACCTCTGAAGAGTAACTTGCACGCATTTAATTACGCTGAATTATTTAGCGGGGGAGTCAGTGATAATGTAAATGGTTAACAATAAAAGAAGTCATCTACATTTTATCACAAGTGAAGGCACTTGATCCTTTTATTCCTAATTTCTATCAGATTACGAAGTGAATGGCTAGCCTTTGGTTAATCAAGTTATACGGGTATTTGAAAAAGGCTTTTTCGATATTATTGTCTTTTTTCCTTATGTTAGGGGATGCGACATTCGCAAGCTCTACTCTAACGAACAAAATGCAATGAATATAATTAAATAGATGAGCATAAACAAGAGTAAAAACGAGGATTTTATATTATCTTAATAATTTTAAAATATTATGCTCACTAATTTGTGTGTTCACTACTCGAAGTATCTTGAATCCCTACTTTATAAACACACACTGTGTAATTTGTTTTGTTTTCTTAATAATCACCAGACCATGGTGATATCTCTAATGTATTAGACTTCGAAATTTTCGTAACTGTATTTTCCCAGTAAAATGTGGATAACTATATACAGAAAATAAACATTCACTAAAGGAGACTGTTAAATTTTAGTACTCTGAAGCTAATTAGTTTTGCTACCTTTTTTTCAAAAATTTCTATTTATACTGAAAGGAAATCAATTTCTAAATTTACGCGAACGTTGAAGTCAATTATAATAAATTCTGGGAACCCTTTCTTTATATATATACTTAATCAGAAAAAACAATACCAGAGCCCTCCACAGGAAAAGGTTATTTCAATCAAAATTAGTTATAATTATATAAACATTTTTCCTTATGACTATAAGACAGCAGACAATTTAATCAGTGTATCCTCGGGGTCTCAGAGAACAGAGGGTGATCTCTTAATCTACGTGTTGTATTAATTCTCAAAATATGAGGACTGAAAGAATAAAATTTTGTGTGTCATGAACCACACAAAGCTCAACGCTTACACTTAAAAGTATATATTAGGCTAAGAGATGGGTTAATTAGATGTGCATTATCGGGATTTTGAGTGAAAATTCGTAACAAAGCAGTTCTCCTACTTTATCAACTCAAGGAAGGTTGTATGAAGATTTTTCATCAGTGTTAAACACTATGAGCGAGGCACGTGAGCAATTATGTAATCCAAGTAGTAGCCCTACATTAAGCTTATCATATCCATACAGCCGGTATGTGCAGATGGGCATTGGGTAAGGGCTATCAAATCGCATTAAGCATTTTAAAGTCTGGCGGGAGAATTGTTCTGTGTTTATTGCCCTTGCGTTTGGTTGGGCCGTCGCATTTATAACGCACGGAGAGGCGAGCTCTCTCACTCCGTTATCTCTGCTTGTAAGATGAGTGGTGAGAGTCGAGAAAGAAGATGGCGTGCTGAAGATGTAACGATAGGAATCAGCTTGGTGTGATTGGTAGAATTGCAGCAAAGGTAGTAGGTGTTTAGTTAACTGGATAGGAGACTGACAGAAGTGGGTGAGTTGGATTTCCACAAAATATCTTTTACTCATTTTTGAATATCATTTAATTCAATTTGATCTTAGGTTATGAGCTAATGGAGAGGGAACAGGAAGAATTGCATATTTACAGAGAAAATTGTGATTTTAAGTTTACTTCAATGAGGACTCTGTATAGCAGAGTTACGTCGCGCCCGTTTACGAGTGGATCCGATACGACATTTATAATTTTCCAGAGGGAAGGCCTCGACTAGTTGTGGCTAAGAGTACCGTATTATCTTCAGCAAATAGATGACTCGCAAGTTTATGACGGTGACTAGTAATCTTGACGAAATCGTGAGTGCTGTGTATAAGTGCCACTTATACCCATAACAAAACCTGGAATCAAAAGTATCGTCACTCTCGATGCACCGGTGAAGCATTCGCAGAGTACGAGAACTGAGAACTAAGAATATCTTAGTCAGAAAAGCAGGTAATTTCAGTTGCTTCTTTACTGGACGTATTCTACTTAGCATAGAAGCTTAAATTAGAGCTGAGGTCAGAGGGATAGTGGATTATTATATATAGTCTCTCATTTGGGGTTATTGTGTTACGAACAAGCGCTTACGATGAGTGGACAGATAGCGCTTACAGCGGAAGGTGCTATAAGAAACACCGACTCTGTAAGAAACCGAGGTGTGGACCCGAGACTCGGGATTGTTACGAAATTCACGTAAAAACAAAAGAGTAATGAACACGAGAGTGGCCAAAAGGAGTTCCCTACAATCTATCTTATTATCATATGACGGAAGAAACGCATATTTGTTTATGTGGTGAATATGAAGAGAGTGTTTGAGACGTGGATTGGAGATCTAGTATTTGGTAAAGTAGAAGATCACAAAAGAGATGTATAGGTTTTGATTATTTGTAAAATTTAATCTGGTTAGTAGTGGACGAAAGATTATGGTTTATGTGCGGTGAGAGCAGCTCTTCCGGTTAGTTGAAGTTATGTTCACAATGTGAATATGTAACACCAGTTATTTTCACGCTTCTTCTTGGTATAAATCAAAAGTGATCTCGGTAGTTTTAAGATATTTTAATGACTGATAAGTGTGTCTGGAATGAAAATGGACAGTGAATGGATTGAGTCGATGCCGATTGTAGTTAGAACAAGCCTACTTTGAAATATTTCTGGCTTAGGCCTAAAAGGACTACCAGGGTCGGCACTCGGCTAGTACAATTTCACCAGGAAATCCGCGTGGGAAGTGATAATTGCATTGGCCAACTAAGGAAACCATGAGAGGCAGGTCGTGATAAGGATGCTGTCTGCTCTCCACCCTTTGGGGGCTTCTTTGTCGCAATTACCTTGAATTGGTCGAGATTTTGAAATTTGTTGTTGTCTGTCTAGTATGTTGTAAAGGTGTTCACAATCTCGTTAGGTACTAATCATGAGTCTATCCCCCTGCTACATTAATGACTTGAAATGGTCTGGATAAGAGGTATTACACAGTCTTTAATCGACGATTACTCACCTCGACTATGAGTAGTTCTCACAGAACTCCTCCAGATATTCTATGACACAAAATCTGTGAGTATACTAAAATTGGTCTAAAGAACTCTTTACGCGTTTTGCTAAGTCTTTCATATGCGTGTAGAAGATAA
This sequence comes from Trachelipus rathkii, assembly GCA_015478945.1. Classification (NCBI taxonomy): domain Eukaryota; kingdom Metazoa; phylum Arthropoda; class Malacostraca; order Isopoda; family Trachelipodidae; genus Trachelipus; species Trachelipus rathkii. The sequence continues at coordinate 25,804 of JABUQX010030371.1, forward strand.
GAGGAAATTCTGAGAAATGACTTAAACAAAATCATGAAAGGGTGGAGCATAAATGAGAAAAACGATATTGTATTTGACAAAGATAGATAGTGTGTGTGTGGCTGTGAACAAAGAGACAAAGCGAGTATAGTATACAGTCACTATCTGCGAACGAATAACTTTAATGAAAGTTTACATCGTCACTAACTTCTTACTTTGAGCAATCTGTGAATTGTTCGAAGTACCAAACGATGTATATGATATATAAGGTGATATTAATTAGTAGATATTAAAGATACTAAATTATAATATATGATTATATGTTAATATAATATATATAGATATATACGGATTATGTATAGTTGTATAGTGATGATTGTATTAGTTGTATGGAATAATAGTGACTATATATATATATAGACGTCGCCAAAAAATTAGCAACGAGATGACACTCGAAATTAATGATAATTTAAAGAATTAATAAAGTATTGGAACGATTAGAGTTATGTAAATGTGGAGAAATAACCTTTGAGGCGAGGCAGAGACGTGAGTATAGGTGGATCATGAACATTACGGAAATTAAATAAGTACGATAGGCGAGTAGATAGAATAAGCATAGTATAGCATAATTAAGTTATATATATAGTGAATGGCGGGGTATATTTTTGAGTGAGAGGGGTTAGTACGTGAATTGATTAGAGAATGAAAAGTTATAGCATAAACTCAAAGTAAGTCATAGTTTACATAAATAACCATAACTATATAGTACGATATTATAATAGTGCAATTATCAAACTATATATAGTACAGTTATATAACTAGTGAGTATAGAGTAGTAAACAACATAGCGAATAGAAAGTGTCATTACAAAAAGTATAGTATCATATTATAACTAAGGTGAAATCAACAACCTAGCGAATATAATTAATTGTGAAATATAATAACTAAGGTTAAACAGTATTATATATCATAAGGTTAGAAAAATACGAGTATGTAAAAATTAGCATAATACATAAGTCAGCTAAGTACAGGTGATACTATATATTAAATATTATATATAGTACTAGCAAAGTTATATAAGGAAAAATATGTGACAACACTTGAAAATAACTATTAATTAATATATCATTATATAAGTTGTCGTACTATTTTCAGGCTCCTCCCTCTACAGTTACTAAAAAGTAAAATATATAACCTAATATCATATATATAGCGACTATTATATATAATTAAATATATAATATGATCAAGGTGCAATACTATAAAATACATAGGAAAGAAGTATTATATACAAGTAGAATATAATTTGTTCTCCAGTGATTATGATAAAAATATAGAGTAGCATAATCATATATATTAAAATAAATGATATAATACGAGTAGTTCGAATTAATAGGTTGAAAATCAATAATACATATGAGCTATGAATGATATAAAGAGCATAACATATATATATAATATATAAGATATATATATAGCAGTTTATTAATATCCATACCTGATGTGAGAGAGCTTATTGTAGAATATAATATAAATAAACTCTAAATTATATGTATAATAAATAGATTAGTATGGCAACTATAATAGAGACTTACGGTGAAACATTAGTAGATTAAAGTATATAGATAAAATAGTATGACAATATATAATGATAAGCAGTATACAGGTGATATATGAGAGAGTGAGTGAGTGAGCGAGTGAGTATGCACCGTAATATAGGATAAACAGATGTCTATGTAGATTATTAGTTTATTATTATACTAAAATCAGTGAAAAACAACTGACAGTTTATCATAAGCAACGAAGGGGTTAATTTTCTAGACATAATTACATATAAGCATAGTATTATACTAATAAGGTGATGAATTACCGAGTGAATATATAAATAAAGTGAAATCACATATATAAACATAAATGAAATATAAATAGTCAAAGTTACTTAAAATATATATGAGTTTAGTAATAGTATGTGCGAAAATATATAAATGATTAAATTAAAAAATAGCTATAATACAAGAGCTGTCTATAACAAGTGCTAATAATCAGTGCGATTTGACTATAAATAAAAAGTGAGTCAATAATCAAGTATGAGTCTAAGTTACAGGTGAACAACTATAGTAGTAAGTAATATAAAAGTGACACATAATAGATAGCAGTTATACAGTGAAAATAACTAAATATATATATATCAGTTGAATAGAAAAAGTGCCACAAGTGAACAAATTATTTCCCATATTGGGAAATGAAGTAAATATACTCTTTGAATTATAAAGGTTTTTCAAAACATATTCAATATGAGATAATTAACTCAGGTATGAAATAACAATTCCAATGAAAAGTGTACAACAAGCGCATCATTATGCCAAGCTATTCAACTTACTCCATGTCGATTATGAAAAGCTTAATAACAGTGAAGCTGTCAACAAAGAACGCGTATTGAATAAAATAAAGGAAATATAGAGCTAGGCGTTTATACATATATATTAATTATGAGTAGTTGAAAACAGTTAAATATACTGAGCGATAAGGAGATATATATATATTATAAGTATGTCGTATATAACTCAAAAAGATGTATGACTCCATTAGAATCAGAAATTAGAAACTAAATATATATATCAGTGAATATTAAAAAAATAGTGACCATATATTATTGCACTAAGTTTACATGATAAAACTTAAAATAATACTCGGAAATGATCGAATGAGAAAAAGTGCAATTTATATATATAGGTGTAACTATATATAGATAATATACGTCAGATAAATTATATAAATATAAAAATGAGTTCAAAACTAAAAATGCAATTTGCTCAAAGGTGATAAAACAATAATACTGCACTAATTGAGAAAATAAAGTTAACATAACACAATGAAGACACTTAAGGTGAAACACGCGTAATATAATAAAAGGTGCAACAGATCAGTTTATCCCAGGTGGAATGAGATATCCGAAAGTTTTTTCAGGAAACATTTTAATTACTAAAATTATTTTTTAGTTTTTATTTTCAAGATTTGATTAATAGCAAATGAGTCGTGCGTATAATAGATGCATAAAAAAAATAAAATCAAATTATAACTTAGGTGAATATGTGTTTAACAATATTATTTGAATATATACATGTAATTAAATGCATATTTACGAGCAGTTTTAATATATATATATATATATATAAATAATAACAGTATATAATAATCATATATCATATGATGTAATAATAAAATAAAATGTGCAATCATAGTAAGCAGTTATGTCAAATGTGAATAAAATACGTGCAGAATAATGAAAAAAGGGCAACTAAAGAGCTAAGTTTAACAGGTGATCACAATATAATTAAAAAGTATGCTAAACATATAAAGAACATCATTTACGATGAAACGCGTGAATGGTTGCTTCAAACCCCAAAATGGTTAGATAACAGTGAGAAAGAAGTTCGTTCTTGAAACGGAAGGTAGCTCAGTGATGAAAGACTGAATTGAACAAAATATCCGAACAAAGTTTATAATATTTACACACTTATGACTTATAAAGTATAAAAATAACTCGAATGAGAGAGAGAAGCGCAACAAGTAGAATAATACGTTAGTGTTATAGAAACATCCAGTCGGAGACTGATAAAATAGAAAAGATGCGACAACTACAGAATTGAGCTAACATTTAAAGGATTGAAAAAACAGAGATTTTAAATTAATCTACGTTAGGGGATTTTAAATAACGCGAATAAAAAACGTGCTATTCACTATGGCGACGAAAGAGTCAATATGTCCAACTGAAGAATTTCAGAAAAGCTGACAATCTGAAAATGCCACAAATCAACCCGCTATTACCGTCCGTACCAGTCTGACCTACAAGTTGCTGTTGAGATATTACAAGCGCATACTGGTATGCCGGAGAGAGTCATGCGACAAACTGAAGCAACCGTGCACGATATACTGAATGTAAACCCAAGCGAGAGTTTGAATACTCAGAATGTGACATTCAGTAAATAAAGAAGTATTAGCATAATAATACATAAAAGATAATGTAACTATATATATACAATAATAATAGTGAACCAAATAAGTGAAAAATATAAAATAAAATGTTGCAACTCCATAATAAAGATAGCAGAATAATGACTAAATAAGATATATGAGATAAACAATACACTGAGAGAGATAAATAATAGAATAATAAATAAGTACATACAATATGATAATATTACGTAGTGTTAGATCAGATGAGTGAAACAAGTATAGTAAGCTGAGGAGAAGTAATAATAATAGAAAAGTGAGATCACAATAATATAATAATACACATAACTAGCGATAACTGAGCCAAATGAGCTAGGACTAGCAACCACAGCAATAGACTAAATGAGAATAAAATAAGTAATTAAGTGAGACTAAATAAATCAATAAATGAGTAACAACTGAATTATAATTAATAATAATTAATAATCGTGGTGAAAACCAGATAAATAATACATAATAATAATAATAATAGACCAACATAAATTTTTGCTGACTTATAAATGAGACAACTAAATAATAATAATGACAAGATAAGCAATGTAATAATTAAATAAATAATAATGAGTAGTAAAAATGAAAATAAAGCAGATGAATTATTATAAAATAAAATAGTAATAGACTAAACATAAAAACAACAACTATGGAGAGACATATAACAGCTGAGCAACACTGCAAGTAATCAAACTGGAATAGATAATAATAAATATATAAATAAATAAAGATGATCAACAATAAGATCACACATTATAAACTAGAGTGATAGATGAATAAATTATAATACAAATAGAAAACTGATAAAAAAATCCTTATATAGGTTAAATCACACTCAAAGAAATCAGGTTAACGGGTATAGATAAAATGAAAACTCGCAACACAATCAAGCTAAAAGGCTAAGCTGAGACAACTATAAATGAAGATTACATAATTACAGAATATAGAATAATAATAAATAACTATATAGATACAGATATAATCAATGGAATAAGTGACAAACACACTAAATGAAAGTCAAATTAATCTCAAATAGTGAGATAAACAACAAACAAATGCGGAAGATACGCAAATGTGCAGCTTGAGCAAGATGTTACTAATAATTACTAGCATGAGTATTTATAAATCAAAACTCACTTTTGAATGAGAGAATAAATAATAAATAATCAGAATAATAAACTAAAATAATGAACAAATTATTAAATAATCATTCGATAGAAATAATAATAATAAATCACATAAACCATAATAATGAGAGCGAAATATATGAGCAAACAACAGTCTGCAACCGAGCAATAAATGAATACAAGTCATATAATCAAATGATAAAGAATGGATTAAAGAAGGAGATCAGCTTAATAAAAATAATAATAGATGAAAAAAATATATACTAACACACTCAAAGTCAATGTAATTCACGAACCTACATGGAATATAGAAAAATAATAATAAACATAATATGACCATAATAACTCAACAACAAAGACAATATGAATCAGCTGAGCCAACTGAGAGAGACAATAAACACAGTGTAATAGTTAAATGTATAAAATATGACACAATAACATAAAATATGAAGCATGAATTTATATTATGTATGAATAATAAATAAAATAAAATAATTAATACCCATAAATAATAATCTACTAATAACTGCATAAGCGCGCTGAACTGCAATAATAATAGTGAATAAAAAGTGCAATAGCTATACTAAAGTTTAAATGATTAATAGTACAAAAAATTGTCTAAATGATGTGCTTATAAGAATAATATGGACTAGTGAGAAGAAGAAATCGACGAGATTCAAAAAGAAAGATCTAGAATTAATAATATATAAATCATAACTGCAATAATAATATAATAACTGCAATAATAATTGAAATACATAAATAATAATAATAATAAATGAACTAATTAATAAAGTGATAATAATAAGTGATAATAATAATATAAAAGATGAACATGATCAAAAATAAAAGTTACAATAATAAATAATAAGTATTGACAATAATAATACAATCTACTACATAAGTGAACTTAAAAAATAACAATAGAGTTAAAGTGCTAAAAAAAAATTGGCAGAGTATGATCAAATAATAATAATAAAAAATAGTAATAAAGATGAATAATAAATAAAGAAAGATAATTATAAATAATAATAATAATAACTTATATATAACTCACACCGTATATTATTTTGACCTTTGTCTTTGAACACTCGTTTAATGCTTGCAATATTTATAGATAGAGTTTGAATATTTAAAGGGAATTTAAAGGGATAAAATCAAATTTCATCGTATAAATTAAAAAATATGCACATATATTTAATAATAATAATCAAATGAATAATATATTTAATAAAATGGAAAAAATTACTAATCACTAATAGTAATAATAATAAAGATAAAACTAAATATTAAATAAATAAGATGATATAAAAAATAAAAAAAATAAACTCCACTCAAAATTACTACAAAATAAATTAATAATATAAAGAACACTAGTATAAGGAATAAGACAATTTTGAAAATAAGATAAAGTAACTAATTGAATAATCAAGTGACATACATCAGTACATCTCATGCCGAGAACAAGTCACAGTAATTTGACGCTATTACCACAATAGGAGTCATGCACAGTATAATTTGCAGATGATAATAGATGAGATACAAAATAAATAATCACATTAATTTAATCATAGTTTAAGTATATATATAAATGCTATACTAGTAACTAATAAAGTCAAGTATATCAATAATAATAATGAGAGTATATTGAAAATAATAATAATAAAAAATTAATAATATAAACTGAATGAAAGTAAAAACTTAAAAGGAGGAGCAACAAAAACTTCATACAAAGATTGAAAATACAATAACGCAATGAGATAAATAATATTAATAATACATAAATATAATACTCCTAATAATCATAATAAACGGACAATTACAATGCCAATAACACTCAAGAGAGCAACCATGATTCCAACGCACTCATAAACCAAACACCCGAACAACTCTATAGGTCAGAAACAAACTTTAGACTAAACGAGCAACGATAAATGACAGATGGTTCCCTCTCTATACAACTTATTGTGTGTTGTATACGCAGATTATACGCACACTACATACCTGCGGAATAATAATAGTGCCACACTTCAATAGATCTATACTCCATTAAGACTGAGCACGAGGCATAATTCTCAGCCCATTTTTTAGTGAACACTTCTAAAGCTTACTCTGCCTTAATGCTATTAATAATAAACTCTCGCAACAAGAAGAAACCACTCATCTTATTTGTGTGTATCTGTAATCACAACCATCAACGACAAAAGTAAGTTATTATCGCGAAATATTCTTAAGCGATGTGAATATTCTTATTCACTACAGATATTTATACGTCTCCGTATTAAACTTTATTTAATTAGAATATCTAACTGGAGCGTTAATTAAGAAAATGAATGTGTCTTAATTCAAACCAATTACTTTAGCTTATTTTAGACTTATGACTGCTTAATTTTTTAAAAACTTAGAAGTATATTAACTAATAAGCCAAGCTTTATCTCTACAACATTTTATAGACTTATGTATGAATATTACTCTTTTCCCTCTCAAAACATTCTGAGAAGTGCATTTATGTACCAATAAAATCCCAAGGAAATGACAGCTGTTAAATTCACCATATTCAACTTCCTTACATACAACAGAAATTCTTTTGAACTTTTAGACTATATACAGGAAATTCTAGAATTGAGTATTACGATTTACCCTCAGAGCTACCATTCACTACAGAGATGCATTGACCACACCATTGAGCTAAATATCTGTAATCTTTAGGAACTAGCTTCATAACTCTCTTCACACTGTGACACTCGACAGAGTAAACACTTCGCACGCACATTATTGAAACTAATGTTGTTATAAATGATTGTTCAAACTGAGCGAGGCAGCACTCTGTATGATAAGTCTGCTTTGCATTGTTCCACTCACCGTGTAAAAAATCACCTTTATTTCCAACACACACTTCGTTTCTTTCATTGGTGACTTCATGGGGAAACTTACGTAAAAACTCATATTACACGATTATAAAAAAGACTGAAGACAGGCTCGAGTGTCTCAACAGACACCGAGAGTCAGTTACAAAAGTGAAACACGCGAATTAAAAAGTGCTAAAAGAGAAGTTGCAAGTGAAACAACGCGAATGAAAAGTGCAACAAGAGCAGTTACAGTGAACAAAGAGAATGAATAAGTGCAACAAAGGAGTTACGGGTGAACAACGCGAAATGAAAAGTGCTACAAGAACACTTACAGGTTGAATAAACGCGAATGAAAAGTGCAACAACAGCAGTTACGGGTAAAACAACGCGAACGAAAAATGCAACAAGAGCACTTACAGGTGAAACAACGCGAATAAAAATTGCAACAAGAACAGTTACAGGTGAAACAACGCGTATGAAAAATGCAACAAGAGCAGTTACAGGTGAAACAACGCGAATGAAAAGTGCAACAAGAGCAGTTACAGGTGAAACAATGAGAATAAAAAGTGCAACAACAGCAGTTACAGGTGAAGCAAGGGGAATAAAAATTGCAACAAGAGCAGTTACAAGTGAAACAACGCGAATGAAAAGTGCAACAAGAGCAGTTACATGTGAAAAAAGCGAATGAAAAGTGCAACAAGAGCAGTTACGGGTAAAACAACGCGTATGAAAAATTCAAAAAGAACAGTTACAGGTAAAACAGCGCGAAGGAAAAGTGCAACAAGAGCACTTACAGGTGAAACAACGCGAATGAAAAGTGCAAAAAGAACAGTTACAGGTGAAACAGCGCGAAGGAAAAGTGCAACAAGAGCAGTTACTAGTGAAACAACGTGAATGAAAAGTGCAACAAGAGCAGTTACAAGTGAAACAATGCGAATGAAAAGTGCAACAAGAGCAGTTACAGGTGAAACAACGAGAATGAAAAGTGCAACAAGAACAGTTACAGGTGAAACAACGCGTATGAAAAATGCAAAAAGAGCTGTTACAGTTGAAACAAAGCAAATGAAAAGTGCAACAAGAGCACTTACAGGTGAAACCATGCTAGGGAAAAGTGCATCAAGAGCAGTTACAGGTGAAACAAAGCGAATGAAAAGTGCAACAAGAGCAGTTACGGGTGAAACAACGCGCATGAAAAGTGCAACAAGAGCACTTACAGGTGAAACAATGCGAAGGAAAAGTGCAACAAGAGCAGTTACAGGTGAAAAAGAGCGAATGAAAAGTGCAACAAGAGCTGTTACAGGTGAAACAAAGCGAATGAAAAGTGCAACAAGAGCAGTTACAGGTGAAACAACGTGAAGGAAAAGTGCAACAAGAGCATTTACAGGTAAAACAACGGGAATGAAAAATGCAACAAGAGCAATTACAGGTGAAACAACGCCAATAAAAGGTGCAACAAGAACAGTTACAGGTGAAACAACGCGAATGAAAAGTGCAACAAAAAAGTTACAAATGAAACAACGCGAATGAAAAGTGCAACAAGAGCAGTTACAGGTGAAACAACGCGAATAAAAGTGCAACAAGAACAGTTACAGGTGAAACAACGCGTATGAAAAATGCAACAAGAGCAGTTACAGGTGAAACAGCGCGAAGGAAAAGTGCAACAAGAGCAGTTACTAGTGAAACAACGTGAATGAAAAGTGCAACAAGAGCAGTTACAGGTGAAACAACGCGAATAAAAAGTGCAACAAGAGCAGTTACAAGTGAAACAACGCGAATGAAAAGTGCAACAAAGAAGTTAGAGGTGAAACAACCAGAATGAAAAGTGCAACAAGAGCAGTTACGGGTGAAACAACGCGAATGAAAAGTGCAACAAGAACACTTACAGGTGAAACAACGCGTATAAAAATGCAACAAGAGCAGTTACAGGTGAAACAACGCGAATGAAAAGTGCAACAAGAGCAATTATAGGTGAAACAACCAGTAATAAAAAGTGCAACAAAGAAAATATTGCCTCCTATTTTAGTGGAAAGTGCAAAAAGAGCACTTAAAGGTGAAACAACACAAACAAAAAGTGCAACAAGAACAGTTACAGGTGAAACAACGCGTCTGAAAAATGCAACAAGAGCAGTTACAGGTGAAACAGCACGAAGGAAAAGTTCAAAAAAGCAGTTACTAGTGAAACAACGTGAATGAAAAGTGCAACAAGAACAGTTAATGGTGATAAAAAGCGAATTAAAAGTGCAACAAGAGCAGTTACGGGTGAAACAATTCGAATGAAAAGTGCAACAAGAGCACTTACAGGTGAAATAACGCGAATAGTGCAACAATGACAGTTACATGTGAAACAACGCCATTATGAAAAATCCAACAAAGCAGTTACAGGTAAACGCGCGCCCAGGAAAAAAAAGGTGGCACAAGAGCAGTTACCCTAGTGAAAAACGTGAATGAAAAAGTGCAACAGAGCAGTTACAGGTGGATCAACGTGCATAAACAGTGCATTAGAGCAGTTCAAAGTGAACATCGCGAATGAAAAGTGAACAAGAAGTTTAGAGGTGGAAACAAGGCGAATAAAAAGTGCAAACAGAGCAGTTACAAGTGAAACAACGCCAATGAAAAGTGCCACAATTACAACTTACAGGTGAAACAACGCGTAAAAAAAAAAATGCAACAAGAGCTGTTACAGGTGAAACAGCGCGAAGGAAAAGTGCAAAAGAGCAGTTACTAGTGAAACAACGTGAATGAAAAGTGCAACAAGAGCAGTTACAGGTGAAACAACGCGAATAAAAAGTGCATTAAGAGCAGTTACAGGTGAAACAGCGCGAAGGAAAAGTGCAACAAGAGCAGTTACGGGTGAAACAATTTGAATGAAAAGTGCAACAAGAGCACTTACAGGTGAAATAACGCGAATAAAAAGTGCAACAAGAACAGTTACATGTGAAACAACGCATATGAAAAATGCAACAAGAGCAGTTACAGGTGAAACAGCGCGAAGGAAGTGCAACAAGACGCAGTTACTAGTGAAAACAACGTGAATGAAGAAGTGCAACAGAGCAAGTTACAAGGTGAAACCAACGCGAATAAAAAAGTGATTAAGAGCAGTTACAGGTTGACCAGCGCGAAGGAAAAGTGCAACAGGAGCATTTCTAAGGGAAACACGTGAATGAAAAGTGCACAAAGCAGTTTACAGGGAAACAACAGCGAATAAAAAGTGCATTAAGATCAGTTACAGGTGAAACAACGCGAATCAAAAGTGCAACAAGAGCAATTATAGGTGAAACAACAGGAATAAAAAGTGCAACAAAAGCATTTGCAGGTGAAACAACGCGAATAAAATGTGCAAAAAGAGCACTTAAAGGTGAAACAACACAAACAAAAAGTGCAACAAGAACAGTTACAGGTGAAACAACGCGTCTGAAAAATGCAACAAGAGCAGTTACAGGTGAAACAGCACGAAGGAAAAGTGCAACAAAAGCAGTTACAGGTGAAACAACGTGAATGAAAAGTGCAACAAGAACAGTTAATGGTGATAAAAAGCGAATTAAAAGTGCAACAAGAGCAGTTACGGGTGAAACAATTCGAATGAAAAGTGCAACAAGAGCACTTACAGGTGAAATAACGCGAATAAAAAGTGCAACAAGAACAGTTACATGTGAAACAACTCATATGAAAAATGCAACAAGAGCAGTTACAGGTGAAACAGCGCGAAGGAAAAGTGCAACAATAGCAGTTACAGGTGAAACAACGTGAATGAAAAGTGCAACAAGAGCAGTTAAAGGTAAAACAACGTGAGAATTAAAAGTGGAAACAAAAGCAGTTACAGGTGAAACAACGCGAATGAAAAGTGCAACAAGAGCACTTACAGGTGAAACAACGCGAATAAAAAGTGCAACAAGAACAGTTACAGGTGAAACAACGCGAATGAAAAATGCAACAAGAGCATTACAGGTGAAA